>CAUYON010199099.1:0-18013 GCA_963573935.1 Arctocebus calabarensis
CATGTACTCAAGTTTGATATGAGGACAATTAATGACAATTATTGACACAGTGGGGGTGAAGGAAGGGGAGAGCAGAGAGAGGAAGAATGAGGGAGGGGTGGGGAAAGGAAGAGCAGAGAGAGGGAAGGAGTGAGGGGGGTGAGGTCTTGGGGTCTTGGTGTGTGCCACACCTTTTGGGGGCAAAACACGATTGTAAGAGGGACTTTACCCAACAAATGCAACCAGTGTAACATGGTTTCTTGTATCCTCATTGAATCCCCAACAATAAAAAAAAAAAAGAAAAGAAAAAACCTCATGGTGTCATCATAAAGATCAAGTGAGTCTGCATGTATAAAGCGTTGGAATAGCATATGGCAGGTAGTATATGGCATAATCGGTGTCAGCTGTGCATCTCCTTGTTCATACACACAGTGTACACAGACAGACCTACCCCAAGTAAACATATGCAAGGTGGGCAGGAGGAAGAACTAGGTAGAAGAGTGCTATCTGGACTGTAAGAGTGAATGTAGGTTATATCTAAGTATTTAGGTGAGTAATAATCAGTGCTTGCCTCTGCCAGGTACAAACACCAATCTGGGCACTTAGTATGCATTCTCTTAGACTTTGTCAATAATCCTTGAAGGTAGATAGTAAGGCGTTATTACTCGGCAATGCAGTTAGAATAAATGTTCAAATCCAAAGGGTAAGTGGAAAAACCCCAGTACAAATTCAAGCCCACTGAAGTTCTCAAGCACGTTGCCTCCAGAGTTGCCATGACCACTCTTCCGGGAATGCCTGCTCTGGGCCAGGCATGCTGCTGGTTGTTGTCCTTTCTGCAGTGATTTTAGACCTCATAATCCTGCAGAATGAGCAATATTATCTCCACTTCTTCTCTCAAAGATCTGAGCCAAGCCTTCTACTTTACACTGCCTAATGCTTACCAGCAACAGTGAGGTGGGAAGCATCTAAAATTTTTCAAAGTAGGAGTTGAGATGACATTGCTGACAACACTCGGATATATTTATTTCCAACCATGCCAACTGGCACTTCTTATTAAATAATGAGCCTCAGTCAAGCTGGAAGGATGACTCATCACCTGTCAGTGCCAACTGGTGAGACTTACTGATTGCAGCCTAACGCCAGTGACCCTCTGTCATTAGAGCTGGGGACGCACCACCCTCAGCTCCTGGCATGAGCCCTCTGAGGGCTTGGTGTCCCCACTCCCACTTCCAGCCATCACCCTGCCTGGCCCAATTACCCTCATGGCCTGTCACAACACAACAGAACATCAAATCCTTACCTAGTGGTAAGTGCCTGGGCTTGCATATTTATTTTTAATTATAGCATCTCATAAAGTTAAGAGAAGCTAGAATCTGCCTTGCCGTGCCCAGGGTAATTCGGCTGAATTTCTATCCCTTGCATTCACTTCTCAAGGCAGAAGTGGGCAGGTTGGTAGCTGGAAGTGGGAGTTGAGACATTAAGCCCCCAGATGGCTCCTGTGGGGAGCTGAGAGTGCTGCCCCCCCTGCTCGGGATTTAGTAATCCCAAGCTCCATTGTATTTCACTTGCTTTTTGTTTGGGGGGAGTATTCTCATTAGGCATGGTCCCCAGAGGGGCTGACTATTTGTGGTCATCACATGTCTCATGTTTGCTTGGCTATAGCAAGAAGCTGGTGATTTGTATCCACTTGGAAGATGAAAAGGAGAGGGTAACATGCAGAAAACAGTGACAGAGGGCTGAGCTCTGCCACCATTAATAGCGCGAAAGTTTGTGTAGTTCCTTCTCTGGTTCTTATTTATCAAAAGTAGATTTCAAAATTACACCTACCATAAGTGGTTTCTAAGGAATTCATGATTCTAGAAACATCCATTCCTGAGCCTTGCTAAGCATTCTCTATTCTGTTTAAAATCCTACAAAAAGAAGCCTTTCCCAGTCCCTCTCTTCCATGGTAAACCCTTTCTGGAGTTGGCAAGCTTACAAATAAGCAAGGTGCTTTCCCAAACATTTTTTTAGCACTCTTCCTGCAGCGTTATCTAGATAGCCTGAGCCTATTCTCCTATTGTCTTTTTGAGTTTTCTCCCAGACTTAGGCTCAGTCTCCCTACCTTCCTGCTAGGAATGAGCTTTTTCACTCTTGAGTGTTCTTCTCGATCCAGAAGAGCCTTAAGCCTCATTCTCTCACAAGACTCAGCCTTGGGTGGTGATTCAACAGTCTTCCAAGAGTATTCTTCAGACATAGGTTGATAGGGTGTGTAGTAAGGGCTCTAAGAAATTGCTCTGGAATCAAACGTGTGTTAGAGATGCTCTGCTGACTAGGGTTGAACAAGCATGAGGAGGTGTGTCTCTTCCTTGCCTGTCAGCTGCTGGGACTGAGGAACTGCCCCATCCTGACAGTTTCCTGAATCTTACAGACTGGAAAGTGAGGGGATGCTTTTCCCCTTCAGTCCTCCCAGGCTAAATCCCACCTCTGCTGCCGGAGAGGCCATGGGGGAATGAGCAAGATCAAGGTTTTGTTCTGTTTTTTGTTTTTCAGACAGTCTTACTCTGTCTCTGTAGGTAGAGTGCAGTGACATTGTCTTAGCTCACTACCACCTCAAACTACAGAGGGCTCAAGTGATCCTCCTACCTTGGCCTCCCAGAGTGCTAGGATTACACGCATGAGACACCACACCTGGCCAAGATCAAGGTGTTGGGGGTACACACAGTACAAAGGCTCGATTGCCAGCTCTACACATTCTACTAGTATAAGATTAAGCTTATTGTCTCTCCAAGCTATGTATCCTCATCAGTGGAAAAGTCTTTCAGGGTTGCTGTGGAGGAAACACAAATAAAAGGCCTGCATTACTCCAGACAATTCCAGATCCTATCAGAACCCAGTGCAATCCCCGTGATAATCAAGCAGGCCCCCAGCCCTATGTGAAGATGGGTTTGACCTCTCCCTTCTAACTGGGTCATGCCTGTCCCCTCTTCCTCCTCAGAAGTGGTGTCTCCCAGACCCGTAGGGGTGCCCCCCACCCCCCGAGGGATATCGAGCTTGCCTTCAAGCAGTACTGATAACTGATCCCTAAAACAGGCAGGAAATTCTACGGAGGGGCAGCTTGTCAGTAGTTTGAAAACCCATGGACTTGTGCTGAAAATGGCAGATTGCAGAGTCCTTAGGAGAGCAGCAAGGGAAGTGCCCCATTCCTGATGTCCACAGAAAGCCCTGCAGGGCCATCCTGGCTCCAGGAGAAGTGTCCTCCAGAGACCAGTCAATGCTCATTTGCCACCTCTAGTCTCTAAACAAGATGAAAACTGGCAGCCCTCAGACATGTTTCACTTGGCCCACACACTGGTTTCAAAAATTCATGTGGGTTGCCAAGATTTAAAAATTCAGAGAGCTCACATGAAAAATTCAGATCCGTGGCTTCTTTTCCTTTTTTAAATCTAAATATTTCTGCATCACAGCACTTGCTCAGCGTGGAGCAGACACAGTCTCCTTAGAGGGACTCCATTCTTGAGTAACCATCCTTCCTTCCTTTGTCCGATTTGTCTTCATGACTTACTGTGTTACTCAATGGCACTTGCAGGCAGCTGAGTTGGAACCTAATTCATTTAACAAATTTTGTGTCAGTTATTTTTCTGGGCACGTAATGTACAAAACAGGCTAGTGATGGAGAAAGATAAGCAAACAATAGCACTTAGGGGCTCTGGCAAACACAGACAAATGGCTATGGGAATCCAGAAGTGGGAAGGAAAATTGCCTAACAGTATTACCTATAATTTATTGTCCACTATGTGCTAAGCATTTTCCTGCCTCAGGAGTCCAGGATAGCTTCACAGAAGGGTTTCACTTGAGTGACCTTTTCAGATTAAAAATCGTACTGCAGAGTAGGGCATTTCAGACAGAACTACACAATCAAAGGTTGTAGCAATTTACATGCTTGCCAACAAAAAGTGCACAAGGGTTCTGTTTTCTTCACATCTGGGTCCATTTTTAATTAGGTCACAGTAGATCCCCCTTATTTGAGGGTGGCACGTTTCAAAACATTCCCTCTCCAACATTTTTTATTTATTCATCCATTTATGGACATAGGTTGTTTTTATGTCTTGGCTGTTGTGAATAATGCTGCTGTGAACATGGGATTATCTGATTATCTCTTTGAGATCCGAATTTCATTTCCTTTGTATATATACCCAAAGTGGGATTGGCAGATCATACAATAGTTCTATTTATAACTTTTTTAAGAACCGCCATACTGCTTTTCATAATGACTATACCAATTTGCATTCCCCCAAAAAGTATATAAGAGTTTGCTTTTTCCCACAACTTTATCAACACTTGTTATCTCCTGCCTTGTTTATAATAGTCATCCTAACAAATATGAAATGACATTTCCTTTACTCTTTTGATTTGCATTTTTTAGATCATTAATGATGTTTAGCACTTTTTCATATCTGTTGGCCTTTGTAAACCATCTTTGGAAAATATTTATAGAGGAGCTTTGCTCATTTTTTAATCAGGTTATTTGCTTTTTTCCTAGTGATTTTTATGAGTTAGGTCTATATTTTGGATATTAACCCCTTATCAGATAAATGATTTGCAAATGTTTTCTCTTATTTCATAGGTCAACTTTTCATTTTGTTGATTCTATCCTTTGCTATGCAGAAATTTTTAAGTTTGAGGTAGTCCCACATACTCATTTTTGCCATGATTGCCTATGCTTTGGGGATCATATCCAAAAAGTCATTGCAAAGAGCAATGCCAAGGAGTTTTTCTCTATGTTTTCTTCTAAGAGTTTTAAAGTTGTGGATCTTTCATTTAAATCTTTAAGCCATTTCCAGTTAATTTTTTTCATGTGGCATAAGGTCAGGGTTCAAATTCCTTCCTTACATGTGAATATTATTTTTTCCCAACACCATTTATTAAAGAGGCTCTTCTTTCCCCATCATGTATTCTTGGCACCCTTGTCAAAGAATAGTTGACCATATATGAAAGTGTCTATTTTTGCAATCTCTTTTCTATTTCATTGGTCTATGTGGATATTTTTGTGTCACTGCTATACTGTTTTGACTACTGTAGCTTTGTAATATAGTTTGAAATCAAAGAGTGTGATACATCCAACTTTCTCCTTCTTTCTCAAGATTACTTTAGCTTTGGGGGGGTCTTTTGTGATTCCATACAAATTTTAGGACTTTTTTTCAATTTCTGTGAAAAATGGCATTGGAATTTTGATAGAGATTGCATTGAATCTATAGATCACTTTGAGTTATATGGGCATTTAAATAATGTTAACTCTTCTAATTCATTAACATGGAATATCTTTCCATTCATTCATGTCTTTTTAAATTCCTTTTATTGGCTCAATGCCCATATGCTTAGGTTGCTGGCCACATACACCAGGGTTGGCAGATTTGAATCTGGCCCAGGCCTGCTAAACAGCAATGACAACGACAAAAATAGCTGGGCACTGTAGTAAGCACCTGTAGTTCCAGCTTCTCACAAGACTGAGACAAGAGAATCACTTAAGCCCAAGCGTTTGAGGTTGCTGTGAGCTGTGAAGCCAAGGCACTCTATCAAGGGTAACATAGTGAAACTCTGTCTCAATAATAATAATTCCTTTTATTTATGTCTCCTAATTTTCAGTGTATAGATCTTTCCTCTTCTTGATTAAATTTATTCCCAAATATTTTATTATTTTTATGCTATTATAAATGGTATGATTTTCTTAATTTCTTTCTCAGCTATGTTAGTTTATCAAAATGTATCTACATTTTAACTAGCTCCTATGCAGGGTTAGATAGAGGAAAAGGGTCAAGAACCCTGAAAAGAGGAGGGACAAGGGGGATGGAGACAACCTAGCCCTGTCCTTTCTGACCACTGTAAAGTAAGGCTGGTTTGAATTAGCCTAGCCTGGTCCTTATTACCCTTTACACAAATCTTCTATAAAACATGTTCAGGGAATTCAAAATTTGCATAGATACTAGTCCAAGTCCAAAATACGAAGAAATGCAAAGATGCCAAAATACTGACAATGCATTGGAAACCCAAGTATGATTCATTTCCCAAGTTGATAACATTCCTCCTGCATCAGAACATAGGTTTGAGTCTGAGTATCTGCAAATGTATGTCTTTCCTCTCAAAGCCATGCCCCAAATACCTTTCATAAATACATGCTTTCATCACTGTTCTTTCCAGTATCTTCTCCTTCTTGTTGTTGTTGTTAAATACTTCTCCTTTGTGAATCACATATTTGGCAATACCCATTCATGATAATATGCAAAGGGGTTACAGGGCAGGTCTGGGGACACTTGCCATGCAGATTATTTAAAAGAAGCAACATGAGAGCCCTTTGGAAAATTCGCAAATGTAACTAAATCAGAAAGTAATATCCTGTTTTGTCTGCACTCTGCTCTAGTTCTCCAGTGCCCTGTAGAAGAATGCTGGAGTTTCTCCCCACTGGCTAAAAGACAAACAAATCACTCACCGGCTCCCAGCCCTACCCTAGAGCCATTCCAGGGAATTACACTGAAAATGAAGTGTCATCAAAACTGTACCAAAAAGATGCAAACAAACCCTTAAAGGTCTCACTGCCTGTTGATTTCAATTCTTGAAGCAGAAATTTAAATTTGCTGTTAGAATGAGCTTTTATATCAAGAGTTGTTGGTTCCCAAACTTTTTATATAAGAGGGCTCCCATTTCTACTTCACATAATTGTAAGAACTCTCCAGAATACTGTCAATATCAAGTAGCTGGTGGAAAAAATGATGAAAACCCCTAATAATTCAGTTAAGGGTTCTCAGAGGAATTTTAATTCTATTAATCATGATATTATTTGTGTCTGGCCACTGAGAAATGATAATGCTCACGTGTGTGAGGCATCTCTCTTCTGCTTAGTCTGAAGTGTGAACAGCATGACTTGGCAAGCATACAGATCATGGAGGTCTTTGCAAAAATTTTCTTTCCCATGCTTCATCCCCAACAGGCAGTCCTTCCCCCACAGATTGAAAATAATTATGACTCAGAAGAAACAGCAAGGGTGCAGTGTTTTGTGTTTCCTTTAGGTTTATTTTTTGTTTTGTCAGAGGATAGAATTCACTGTGATATCTGTAAAAAAAACTATTGAGATTTGGTCAAAGCCCTGTAAAACTATGCTTTCTGTCTGCCTTTCATCTGCTTGAATTAGCCACAGTCTCCTCAAAGGGCAGAGTCTCTGAAAGTCTTTTCTGTGATTCACTTCTTGGGACAATGTCTTTTTAGGGTCTGCAGCTCTGTGCTGCATGCATGATTATTAGTACTGTAGCTTTTCCTCCAGAACCTAAGACTCCAGAAAAGTACTCGGGTCCTGTGAACTTAACACAGGAACAGACACAACAAGGAGGCTAGAAAGGCTCCCCAGGTACCAAGATCCCAAAGTTTCATACAGAACTTAATCATACACTACAGTTAGGATTTGACCAGCATGTAGTGGATGTGTATGACATGTCAAGTAACATGGGGCAAAGCATTAAAACTCTTACCTCAAGGTGGTGGTAGATACTAGGGGGAGGTGTTTTTAGCCTCGTTGGAGAGCTATAGAGCCAAGTGCATTAAATTCTACGAAAGGCACAAAAGAAATGTTGTAGTTCATAGAAGGAAAATTGTCCTCTAGCCAGGCTGAGATCAGGAAGGCTTAAAAAGGAAGCTGCATTTGACTTGGCCTTGATAGACAGGGAGAGTGGGACAATTCTTCAAAATTGGAGATCAGGAAGGCTTCAAAAGGAAGCTGCATTTGACTTGGCCTTGATAGACAGGGAGAGTGGAACAATTCATGCTTGCTGTACTGTTTGTGATTTGGGTCCAGAAATAGATGGCGGGTTAATTAATCTTTGAAATAAGGTAAAATGTACATCCCTATTGCCAAATAATATAATTAATAAGCTTCTAGATCAGTGGTTTTCAACCTTCCTAATGCCACGACCCTTTAATTCAGTTTCTCATGTTGTGCTGACCCCCAAACATAAAATTATTTTCTTTCCTACTTCATAACTGTTTATGAAATTTGCTACTGTTATGAATCATAATGTAAATATCTGATATGTAGAATGTATTTTCATTGTTACAAAGGGGTCATGACCCACAGGTTGAGAACCGCTGTTCTACATGGTATGGGCTAGTCACAAAGATCTAGGTTCTGGTAAATTTGAATGAATGACTTTGCCTGTTATGGGCTGAATCATGTCCTCCCTCCCAAAAGGCATGCCTGAAGTCCTAACCTCTGGTACCTCAGAATATGACTATATTAGTAGTTAGGGCCTTTAGGAAGATAATCAAGTTAAAATGAGCTCATCATGGTGGGCCCCCTGTAACATGATTGATGTCCTTATAAGAAAGGGAAATTAGGAGAGGGGGAGAGAGAGGTGTCCATGTGAAGATACCTACAATCCAAGGCCTTAGAAGAATCCAACCCTTCTGATACCTTGTCCTTGTAGCCTCCAGAACTATGAGGAAATACATTTATATTGTTCAAAATCCTTAGTCTTTGATATCATGCTATGACAACCCTAGGAAACAAATACATTCCCCGTGCTACAGTTTCCTGATCTTAGGTTCATAATGCCTCCTACGTTACCATTCTTTTACTACATCATTTTGCAAAGGTCATTGACATTTCACACCTCCCTGGTCTCATTTTTTTATTGGCCACTCCACCATCCTCCTTCCTGGCTTTTCCAGTCCACACTTCACACTCTCAGCCACAGCACTGCATTCATCAGGGATTTCTGCACTCATAGGAAGCCTCCTCATCTTCGCCTGTGGATATTTCCTCTCCTTTGATTCTTGCCTAGTTGGGGAGTTCCTCGTAATCTTTCAAAACCCAGCTCAGAAGCATAACCTCTGGGTAGGCTTCCCTAGTCTTCTATCCCCAACTTGTAATGACCCCTCCTATATATTCTGAACATAATTGCTCCTATAGTGGTATTTTTCTTTTTTTTATATTACTTTTTTAAATTTTATTGTCTTTATTATTAAATCATAGCTGCATACCATAGTGCAATCAAGGAGTACAATGTGCTGATTTCATATACAATCTTTTTTTTTTCATATACAATCTTAACTATTTTCATCAAACTGATTGACATAGCCTTCCTGGCATTTTCTCAGTTATTATATGAAGACAGGGTGCATCTTAGAAGGGTACAGGCGAACCTTACTAAATGCAGAATACAAATGTCTTCATATAGTGGTATTTTTCTTCTGAAATAGTAAGCTCATTTCCAGTGTCTTGTTCGTTTCTGTAGGCCCATACTTAACACAGATACTGGCACACAGAAAGTGCTCAATAAATGCTTATTAAATTGAACAAGTGATTGAACAGGTTGTCATCAAATAAATTCACATTTTAACAAACATTCTATGTGCAGCAAACTCTGAACTGGGACAGAACACAAAAGTGGGTCTTTGGGGTTGAAGTTACATTGATATATATCAATTTAGTTGTTATATAACATTTCATTGCTTACTAAACAATTTTATCATTCATATCAAATATATGATAGGGCCTAAATTTGACCTTAAACCCAGATCAAACGTCTTCATTTGCAAAGGAAGAAAACTAAGTGAAGAAATCTATCCGAAGTCATATAGCTGGTCAAGTGGGAGGCACAGAACAAAGACTCAGACACTAACAGCTGACTCAGGGCCTTTTTATTTACTCAAATTACTGTCAATGGTTTGGGCCAGGATCATATCTCTTCCATGGGCCTTTTCTGATGGCACCAGTTCATGCTAATACTCCTTCTCTGGAGTTACTTACGATGCCTTTTAGTCTTACTCTCTCATGTCATGCTCCATAACTCTGTTTTTCAGAACAGGTTCTGAAATTGAGAAAACTTAGATCCAAATACCAGCTATTCACACACACACACTCTCATACATACATGCATGCACACCCACAAACACACGTGCACACATACTTGCACACTGACCAAATAAACTGGGGCAAATGCTGCCATGAGTGTGTCAAATTCTGAGACATTTGCATCTCTAGAGCTACTGGACAAAAGATATACAAGACAGAAAGGGCCTGACCCAGGATGTGTCAAGTGAGTACATCAATGGATCTTCCGCATGCCCAGAAATCTTGGGTTTCACAGATATAAGAAAATGTGACTGCTGGAAAATGTCATCACCAAAAAATGTGGGATCCAGTCACTTCAGGCCATTTGACACTCTCATCCATTTACCCTTATGACCATGTAACTATAATCTACTTACTTCCTACCCTGTGCCATGGTAGAACATGGAGGGAAGCCCTGCATCATCATCCTTGCCCCTTATTGGTTGATGTGCCAAATTACCTGGTGTTGGTTTGTGGTGTGGAAATAATATTCCATGAGTCACCTACTCTAGGTTGTGGCCAGCAGGGCTTGGCAACATGAGGCCACACTGTGTCAGCCACTGGTACCATGTAGCCTGCTAATAGCCAAAGCTTTAGCTGTCTCTGATGGAGGTCATCCTTGAGACCAAGCTATTGGAATGCTGAAACAAATAGAAAAGTGAAGAGGTTTTACATTTTGAGGTTAATACAGACTTGCTAGAAAAGAAATCTAAATGTCCAAAAATATATAAGGTGAGAGATGATGTTATAAGAAGAGCATTAACTAGAAGATAGATTAGAATCCATCTAATCCCATGAGACTGAAAACCAAAACAACTATAAAGTTAGGTCAGAAGAGTGAAGAACAAGTAAAGATAGCATGGAAGAAAGATATGGATGAAAAGTCTCGTGTTTAGGAAAAAATACAACTATTTCCACAGAAGTTGAAGCATGGAGGGGAAGAATGAATGAAATGCACAAAAAAATAGTTGAACATTCTAAAACAGGTGTGCCAGGTATTATCTATGAGAAAAAGAACATCAGGTAGAATCTCTAATTGAATGCCTACCAAAGATGGCAGGCATTGGATAGATAATGGTCACTGGGGCTGGACAGGAGAGAGTTCAATTGAAGATCACTAAGATGATCATTCAGAAATGGCTTTGAAAAAACTGACTTGTGATCCCAAATTAAATCTTCTCTTACAAATTCTTAAAGAAGAAGGTAACCAGGTATCTATTAAATTTGATAAGAAGGATAAAAAGAAACATTTAAGGATTATATCAATACTCTCTAAAGAAAGAGTTTATCTTGGAAATCAAATTATACAAAGAGTGAAATATTAGAAAGCTTGAATTAAAATAATGACAGAATGATTGCAAGAGTGTGAATAAAACCAGGTGGCGCCTGTGGCTCAAAGGAGTAGGGCGCCGGCCCCATATGCTGGAGGTGGCGGGTTCAAACCCAGCCCTGGCCAAAACTGCAAAAAAAAAAAAAAAGAAAGAAAAGGAAAAAAAAAGAATGTAAATAAAACCCTCACAGGTAGAGGGAAAAGGCAGTTTAAAGATAAAGGAGAAAAGCCCAAGCAGATGAAAACATGAGTTGTACACTCGAGTGGCTGGATACCTACAGGAAATAAGACAACACCAGGGGAAGAAATGCAAAGACTCACATGTCCTTTGAAAAGCTAGATTAGCAAAACTCATAATAAGTGGTTAAAACCTCAAACAACAGTGGCTTTGGAGGAGGAGGTACACACAGTGGACCAAAATTAACTGAAGCCACTCTTATGTTTGAGCTTTCAGAAAAGATATTCAATGTTTTGCTGATCAAATTATATCATTGGACAGCCTGGGAAGAACAAGGAATGCTTTGGATTATTATATCACCGAGGCAGGAGCTGAGTTCGACTGGGATGGCTCAGGGATCCGGGATCCGGGATCCGGGAACCGAAACACCCAGTGTGCCCCTCCGCCTTACGATCCAGATCCCTTGACAGTGATCTCTTCATCCTATTGACCTTATTTTGAACCAGTTCTTCCTCCTGATGGGTAAGGTAGGGATTTACTCTACCGCTCATAAATCTGGTCATCAATCTGGACTAGCCTAACTCACGAGTTTTAATGTACCTTCTCTTAATTAAGCATGAGGTCCAGCATTCTTAAAAGTCAAGTTCAATAGAAAGGATACTAACATGCTCTTGGACATCTATATTCCTCAGGTCTTTTCTCCCTGAAAGTGGAGCAGCAGCCAGCCTGGCTTCCTGTTTCTCAGCATCCAGGCAGGGGACCCATGCTGGAAATTGAATGGGGAATCTCCTGTCCCTCTACCCAAGTAAGCCCATGTAAAGCCCCATCTGATTACTTCCCACCCAGAGGATTTTCTGCATCATTCCAACTTCTGCCCCTCAAGGAGGTGTCCTTGTCATCCTTGTCCAAGCACAGAATTCCACCCCTACAACCACTTTTAGAAGAAAGGGGTGAATATCTGTGGTGCTGATTCCACTCCCAAGTGAACCTTGGGATAAAAATCTAGAACCATGCAAAGAAATTTTTTCTAGATTTTCTAGAGTCATTTTGAATATGACACTCTTTACCTGCTTTTGTGTAAGTGCTAGGACATTTGTTCGAATTGAAGCTTGATTAGAAATATAAATCTTAGACCAGTGTTTCTGTGAGTGAAGATGATTTATCAATTAGGATCTTATGAATAAATTATTTTCTGTTATTAGGGAATATAAGTGTGGATGGTTCAGCAACTAGATATATTTGAACTTTTTAAACTTTCAAATTAATATGAGGGTACAAATGTTTAGATTAAATTGTTTTTAATTCTAAGGTAAAGTTCAAGTTGTAACCCTTCACCCAGGGGATATGCTGAACACCTTCACAAAGTGCACATCAGGTGAGATCCCACCAATTGCCCTCCCTCCTCCCCTTCCTCTCTCCCTCCTCTCACCTCCTCCTTTTTCCTCCCCCTTGCCAGACTCTATTTGTGTTTTTTCTTTCATGTGGGCATGTAGTTGTTTATATACTGGTTTCATATTAGTATCGAGTACATTGGATACTTTTTTTCCCCACTCTTGAGATACTTTACTAAGAATATTTCAACTCCATCCAGGTAAACATGAAAGATGTAAAGTACAGCTGAAAAGTATTCCATAGTATACATATACCACAGTTTGTTAATCCATTTATGGGTTTATGGACATTCGGGTTGCTTCCATATTTTGGCAATTGTGAATTGAGCTGTATTAAACATTCTGGTGCAAATGTCCTTGTGGTAAAATGATTTTTGTTCTTCTAGGTAAATTCCTTATAATGGAATTGCAGGATCAAATGGAAAGTTGACTTTTAGTTCTTTAAGAATTATCCATACTTCTTTCCAAGAAGTTGTTTTGGTTTGCAATCCCACCAGCAGTGTAAAAGTGCCCGCTTCTCACCACATCCACGCTAGCATCTGCAAGTTTGGGACTTTGTAATGCAGCCTAATCTCACTGGAGATAGGTGATATCTACTCAGCAGCAGGCAACAGAAACTTCTCTGAAGAAGACAGATGGTCAACAAATACATGAAAAAATGCTCATCATCCCTAAACATCAGAGATATATTTGAAATTTTAAAAGTGATTTCTACTTACCATAAGCTGTATATACTAAAGTTATAAAAGGCATTTGAAAGTAGCTCAAAGTTTACATAAATAAATTTTAGTTAATTTTAAATAAACAAATATTACTTCTTTCTTCCTAAATGATAGCTTAACTGGAGGACAGGGATGATAGCTGATATTTCCTTATTATCTTCAGCACACATACTTTTCATAGTGGCACTGGACTCTCTGAAACTATTGACTAAAAAATAAATAAAAGGATCAATGAGTGTTTAAAAAATTTTTCTTGTTTTTATATAATTTCATATTAATCAAAAACTAATTTTCTAAGCCTGAAAGGTAGCACATAGCACATTTCCTGGTGGATTTATGGGTGTGACCATTCTTCCTTCTGGGATTCCCAGTCTTAACGCTTTGCTGCTGAGTGTGCCCAATGGCCAACCCTACTAATCCATTTTAAAACTGTTCAGTATAATTTCAGAGGTAATAATTATAAGTGCTAGCATTTGATGAATGCTGGTACCAGATACTGAGTGCCAGACACTACGCTCACCATCTTCCATGTATTACTTAATTTATTTCCCATGAGTTCTACAAGATAGGTTATCTTTTTTTCTCCTTCTTATCTTAAGGCACAAAGAAGTTAAAGTATTGCTAGCAAGTGAGTAACCCCTACTTAGAACTCAGATCAACTCCCTGGGTTTAAGACCATACTCATTATGCCAAGCTCATCTCAACAATAGAACAAAATACACATTTACAGAACATCTGGCCTGTGCACGTGAGTACAATATATGCTGTATAGAGCCACCTTCAAAAGACCTACACTTTTAATCTAATTATTTAAAAGCACTATGGCCTTGGGCCAAGCCATTCATATCCCTTTGCCTAAGATGCATTGTGATCATTTATTATTAGGATGAATGTAACTCTGCCCTATAAACCTCAGTGACACATTAGCTCAAACTTCCAGTTCTCCAGTATGGAGAACCAATTTGTCTAACCATAAGAACTATGCCTTCTAAGAGGATTGCCAAGCCCCATTTACCAAGGATGTCTGCTAGTCTAAAACCATTATTAATTAATTCTGGAAAATATTCAAGAATTTTTTTGCCCCAAGATTCTGCAGGAAAACAATGCATCAGTACTGAACATCTCTTAAGGGCATCATAAATTTTAATGTGTGCTGAGGTTCAAAATCACATTCTTTCTTAATCCTCTACCAAATAAGAAGTTCCAGATGAGTTCCCAGGTGTCATCTAAGGAAAGCCTAAGAAAACCATCTGAAGTGTCTGAAGTGTTTTTTGTTTTTCTTTTACTTTTCCCTCCACATCAGGCTCTTCACATCAATAGACAACATTGATTGACCTTTAGTATTATTGTACAGTCTTCATCATTGATTATGATTTCCCTAGAAGATTTAATTTCCAGAATTCAGATAATCAGTTAATTTTGAAATGGAAAAATGGCAAATCATAGATGACATTAATCATTTTCAATTTTCTCTAATCAATTTTTCTTTTCTAAGAACTGACTACTCACAATCAAGGAATGTGCACTTTCCCAAGCAAATTAATTCCTGACCTAGAAGCTGGTGGTTAATAAGATAGCCAAAGCAGGACATTTAAAAGAGATTTTTTTTTCTAGAAGGAAGGAGCTGGAATCAGAATAAAGCAGAACAAATTGTTTGTGATAATTGGTAATTGACTGCTGCAAACAGAAACTGAATATTGCAGTGCCGTGCTTTGGAAATCCACAGAGTCCTCAGCTCCTCTGAGAGGGGTAGGATTGAATCTCACAGATCAAATGAATCTTTCTAGAAATTCTGAGTATTAAGAGAAATTTTGATTAATATTAAAGTAGCATAAAATTAGCACTATTTCCGCCTAGATAGATTCTTTTTAAAATGCATTATTGTGTAAGATCCATAAAGTTGCCTGCCCAGATGGTGTCCACGTAAGGCTGGATCTCTGGGTACAACTAGTAGTTCTCTTTCCCACTGCTGGAGAGAGGCAGGACCTGGATGGTGATGGCAAGGCTGCCCAGGGGTGGTGAGGCCCTCATAAAAAGACTGGGGAGACAGTGAAACTGCTGCCATGGAGGAGGACTGATTACCCAGTCTGTTTCATAGATGCCGATGTAAGACCCCAGCTATCTCTCCAGTCCCACCCACCCCCCACCCCACTTGCTGAAATCTCTTTATGTAAGTATCACTACTCCTCCGCTAGAAAATCAGATGACATGCAGCAACATTAAGAAACACTGAGAGATCACAAACATTCCAGAAGTTTCAGAAAGTTCTTTATTTATGGCCGAATAGTACTCCATGGTGTTTGTGTGGGTGTACCACATTTTATAATATGTGTGTGTATAGATATAGATATATATACTATATTTTTGTAATTCCCTTATGAATTGATAGGCACTTAGGTTGATTCCATATCTTTGCAATTGTGAATTCTGTTGTGATAAAGATTCAAGTGAAGATATCTTTTTGATAAAATGACTTCTTTTCCATTGGCTAGATACAATGGGTTTGGTTGATGACGAGTCTACATTAATTTCTTTAAGGAATCCCCCTACTGTTTTCCATAGAGTTTATACTCATTTGCAGTCCCACCCACAGTGTGTAAGCATTCCTTTATCTCTGCATCCACATCAGCAGCTATTGTCTTTTGACTTTTTAATAATGGCTTTTCTGACGGTGAGGTGGTAGCTCATTTGAAATAACATCTGTTGTAGCAACTTGAACAACCATTATCCTAAAAAAAAAAAATACATGTAATACATGTAATCACTAAGAATTGGGAGCTAAATAATGGACATTCATGGACACAAAGTAATGTAAAGGACATTGGAAACCAGGAAGGGAGGAGAGTGGGAGGGGGACAGAGGGCAGAAACATACCTGTTATGTACAATAAACACCATCACGGTGACAAGCACACTAAAAGCCCTGATTTAAGCATTGTACAAGATATCCATGTAACAAATACATTGCTACCCCCTTAATATTTTAAATGCTAGTCTTCAGAACCACCTGTAAATATTAAGCATATCTTACAAGCACAGGCAATGACTATCCTTTGTTCTGGAGCATCCTTTAAAGGGCATGAGTATGCCAAAGAGCTTTAGAAAAATGTCTCCTTCCAAAGCAAAGGGCAGGCATGATCACTCTCATTATAAAAGCATGGGTCCCTTACCTCCAGGTTCTTCTTCTGAAATGAAACTTACTACATGTGCAAACATTCATCTGGGCCCATCTGCACTTTTCCCAGGGGATGTAAGGGGAACTGATGAAAACATGCTGATGCTCAGCTGCCTGCTGTAAAGCCCTTCATCCCTACCAGGCTTGCAAACAGGGTTAAAATCATAGACCTTTCATAGTCACTGATGATAGGATGGGGCTGGCATATAGAGGAAGCTTAATAAATTTTAGCGTCCTCACTTAGGGACTGCACTCTGCTACTTTCAAGGATCCACTGTTAAGTCAGTCTCCTGATGGGGTCCTTTCTTCTCCTCCCTGCTCTGCAGTCTGGACCTTTGGTGTTTCTTGCTGAGAAAAGCATCTACTTCCTTGATCCCTAAAACTTCCTCCACTCTGCCAGAATTCTTACCCTCAAGAGGACTTCTCAGGCTTCACCTATTAGATGTTTACTATCATTCGTATCTGGTCTCTGAAGAAAATTTCTTCTGGTTTTCAGATTCTTTGCCTTCCACCTGACTGGTCCTCTATCCCCAGCTTCAGGAGGATTTTTTCACTTAAGCAATCTGCAGCACCCATTGGCACCATGACAGCAGCAGTTGTCTGGGACTCAGGGGCTGTCCTCCCTAGGATATAGCTCACATGAAACACTTTCCCTTCCATCTCTTTTTTCTTTCTCCTTTGTATTATTTATTTACTAATATGTCTTTCCTATTATCCTGTAAGCATATTAGAGAGCAAGATATCATATTCCTTTTTATATACACTTACTAATGCTTTTACAAATAATAGTGACTCATTAAAAAGAATTATAATTATACAAATAATACAAGCACATACCATCATTACTACTCTACTTTTCACCTTTTCAACAGAGAAAGAGAAGGGTCATTTGGTCACATGGGCCATTTCTTCTCTCTTGTCCCTTTTGCCCTCACTAATGTTCTTTTGAGCACCCTATTGCATATGGCTACTTTGCTAAGAGCTAGAAAGACTGCATCATGACCAATGACTGTGTGCTATGCTGAAGGTGACAGAGATGCAGGTGTGGAATTGTCAGATGAAGGGTCTTGGAGATCTAACTGACACTGGAGAAAGACCCTTGGTATCCAATGTATACACCCCTAATATGAGACAAATTCTTTATCGTTCAAGTGAAGGCTACAACCCATTTATTGCACAGGAAGAAGGGGAAAGGGGAGAGGGAGGGAAGGGGAGGGAGAGGGTGGGGGGAGATGGGACAAGATCACATGTGTGGTGCATATTCGAAGGGTCACGAGAAAACTTCTAAACAAAGATCAAGAATGTTTTCATATAATAAACGAGAAAATATCATGAATGGTATGTCAATCAGGTTGATAAAATATCTCAGATTGCATGTGA
>CAUYON010199113.1:0-12636 GCA_963573935.1 Arctocebus calabarensis
TTTTTTGAGACAGAGCCTCAAGCTGTCACCCTGGATAGAGTGCTGTAGCATCACAGCTCACAGCAACCTCCAATTCCTGGGCTCAAGCGAGTCTCCTGCCTCCGCCTCCCAAGTAGCTGGGACTACAGGTGCCCGCCACAACGCCCTGCCATTTTTTGGTTGCAGCTGTCATTGTTGTTTGGCGGGCCGGGCTGGATTCGAACCCATCAGCTCAGATGTACGTGGCTGGCGCCTTAGCCTGTTGAGCCACAGGCGCGGAGCCGAAATTAGCCATTTTTCATAGACACCATTTTTACTTGAAAAAACAACTGCTCTTCCCAAAATTATGGCTATTGAGATTTGAGTATTTGGCAGACATTTTCTTAAGAAATTAATGCAGTAAGCCCGTCATTTCAAGGAAAAGAACTGACAGTATTTGTTGCCAATGATAGAATTCAAGCTTCTGAGCAAATATTAAAGTGTTGGAAATTGTACACCACGGATTTGACAACTTCCCAAACACTAAGAGAATTTAAAGATGAGATCAGTGGTAACATTTAACTAATGTGATTTTTTAACATTCAACAGTTTTTTATTAACGAGTCAATATTTGAAAGCTCTACATAAGTCAGTGACCACTATCGTCCACAAGATCAATAGATGTTGCTGCCAAATCTCTATTCAAAATGCAACACGGATCAATGGACTTTACTTTTTTATTTTTATTTATTGATTTATTTATTGAGACAGAGCCTCAAGCTGTCACCCTGGATAGAGTGCAGTGGCATCACAGCTCACAGCAACCTCTAATTCCTGGGCTCAAGCAAGTCTCCTGCCTCTGCCTCCCAAATAGCTGGGATTACAGGCGCCCGCCACAATGCCCGGCCATTTTTTGGTTGCTGCCATCATTGTTGTTTGGCAGGCCAGGGCTGGATTCGAACCCACCAGCTCAGGTGTACATGGCTGGCGCCTTAGCCTGTTGAGCCACAGGTGCCAAGCCAGATCAATGGATTTTAATGTAACAGAGTAAGAAAATTTCATTTATACTGAAACCATATTCCGCATTGCAACTAACCTTTAAGAAACTACCTCTTGTTGAGTTTTGGTGTAGTACTAAAGAATACTTTCTCAATTGTCTCAGAGTCAATTAAAATGCTCCTCCTTTTCTCAAGTACACATTTGTATGAGGTCCGATCCTCATAAATTTCAACCAAAACATTAAATTGAAATGGATTGACTGCAGAACAAAGATGAGAATTGAGCTTTGTTTCTATTTCTAAGCCATCCAATAAAAAGATTTGCAAAAGTGTAAAACAGTGCCATGTTGCTCAATAATCATTTTGTCTCGTGCTGGGCGTGATAGCTCACGCCTTTAATCCTAACAGTCTATGAGACCAAGGCAGGTGGATTGCCTGAGCTCACAGTTCGAGACCAGCCTGAGCCAGAGTGAGACCTCATTTCTGAAAAATAGGTGAGCATTGTGGTAGGCTCCTATAGACCCAGCTACTTGGGGAGCTCAGGTAAGAGAATAACTTAAGCCCAAGAGTTTGAGATTGGTGTGAGCTATGATATCACAGCACTCTATTGAGGGTGACACAGTGAGACTCTGTCTCAAAAAAAAATCATTTTGTCTTGGAAAATTTAGCTATTTTTTCACAAAAATATTCACATATAATGGGTTTACTATTTCATTTTTAAATTAATAAATATTTTGAAATATTTTTACTTTTGGACATCTAACCTGTTAACTATTCATAGCTATAAGCCACGTTGACAGAAGTTCTTTGAGGTATTCAATAACTTTTATAACTGCAAAGAGGTCCTAAGGCTAAAATGTTTGAAAACTTAGTGCTACAAGGAGACTCAGTGGCAGATTTGAAAAAGGAGAGAGATTTTATTCTAGAAAGACCCTTCTAAAGGCACTGTGGAAGCCAGACCAGAGTGGAACCAGGTTGCAGGCAAGTGTCCCAGTCAGGCAGTAAGATGTGATGAGGAGAGACTGGAAGTGGCAATGGGAATGGGAGAGGATTTTTTTTTTTTGTAGAGACAGAGTCTCACTTTATCGCCCTCACAGTAGAGTGCTGTGGCATCACAGCTCACGGCAACCTCCAACTCCTTGGCTTAGGTGATTCTCTTGCCTCAGCCTCCCAAGAAGCTGGGACCATAGGCGCCCACCACAACGCCCAGCTATTTTTTTGTTTTTTGCAGTTTGGCCGCAGCCGGGTTTGAACCCACCACCCTCGGTATATGGCGCCACAGGCGCCACCCGAGAGGAGAGGATTGTTTTGAAAGGCACTCTAGAAGTAGAAATGACAGGACACGTTGGCTACCTATCCACCCTCATTCACCCATTGCTCTTCCAACAACAGTATCACTTTTTGGGGGAAGGGAACAGAGTCTCACTCTGTTGCCCTGGGACGAGTGGTAGCATCATAGCTCAGAGCAACCTCAAACTCTTGGTCCCAAGCAATCTCCTTAGCCTCCTCAGTAGCTGGAACTACAAATGCCCACTAATGCCTGGCTAATTTTTCTATTTTTAGTAGAGAAAGGGTCTCTCTTTTGCTCAGGCTGGTGTCAACTACTGAGCTCAAAGGATCCTCCCACCTCGGCCTCCCAGAATGCTAGGATTACAGGCATGAGCTACCGCGCCTAGCCTGCAGCATCTCTTTCTTTCTTTTTCCTTTCCTTTCCTTTCCTTTCCTTTCCTTTCCTTTCCTTTCCTTTCCTTTCCTTTCCTTTCCTTCTTTCTCTCTCTCTCTCTCCCTTTCTCTTTCTTTCTTTCTTTTTTTTTTTGAGACGGAGTTTCACTATGTCACCGCCAGCTCACAGCAACCTCAAACTCTTGGGCTTAGGTGATTCTTTTGCCTCATTCTCTTGTGTAGCTGAGACTACAGGCACCCTCAACAACTCCTGGCTATTTTTTTGGTTGCAGTTGTCATTGTTGTTTAGCAGGCCCAGGCTGGGCTCAAACTAGCCAGCCTTGGGATATGTGGCCGGCGCCCTAACCACTGAGCTCAGGGTGCTGAACCTGCCGCGTCACTTTCATCTAAATTCTGTAGAGTCAGGCTGGAGCATGGTAGTTCACGTCTATAATCCCAGCACTCTGGGAGGCTGAAGCAGCAGGATTGCCTGAGCTTGGATGTTAGGGACCAGCCTGAGCAACAGTGAGACCCCCCACTCTACTAAAAATAGAACTAGCCCAGCATTGTAGTGGGCTCCTGTAGTCCCAGCTAAGCAGGAGGCTGAGGCAAGAGGATCGCTACGATGCTGTGGCATTCTATCTAGAGTGACAAAGTGAGACTCTGTCGCCAAAAAAAAAAAAAAGATAAAATTTAAATTTAAAGAAAACATTATAAAAAAAATAAATTCCTTATAGTCTTAGTTGTCCTGTCTAGTGGAAGACATTCTTTTTTTTTTTTTTTTTTATAGACAGAGTCTCACTTTGCCACCCACTGTAGAGTACTATGGCGTCACCCAGCTCACAGCAACCTCCAACTCCTGGGCTTAGGAGATTCTCTTGCCTCAGCCTCCCAAGCAGCTGGGACTATGGGCGCCTGCCACAACACCCGGCTATCTTTCTGTTTTGCAGTTTGGCCGAGGCTGGGCTTGAACCTGCTGCCCATGGGGCCTGCGCCCCACTAGATGAGCCACAGGCGCTGCCCGGAAGACATTCTTAATATGTCCCCTAATCCAAACTGTGCCTTACAGTCTTCCCCAATCTTAACACATGTACATAAATATATAAATTGCAACTACGGCTCGGCAACTGTGGCTCAGCGGGCTAGGGCGCCAGCCACGTACACCTGAGCTGGTGGGTTCGAATCCTGCCTGGACCTGCCAAACAACAATGATGGCTGCAACCAAAGAATGGCCAGGCGTTTTGGCGGGCGCCTGCAGTCCCAGCTGTTTGGGAGGCAGAGGCAAGAGACTTGCTTAAGCCCAGGAATTGGAGGTTGCTGTGAGCTGTGAGCTGTGATGTCATAGCACTCTATCCAGAGTGACAGCTTGAGGCTCTGTCTCAAAAAAATAAAAATAAAAATAAATAAATTGCAACTCCATTCTTCCAGTTGCTTAGGCCCAAAATCTTGGAGATATTAAATCCAGCAGCAAATCCTGTTAGCCCTATCTTTAGATTGTGTCCATAATCCTACCACTTCCCACCCTCCTCCACTATTCTCTACCTCATCTGCCCCCCCCATCCATACTTCTCGATCCCCTCTAGCCACGCTGGTCCTACTGGTCCTCCCATACTGAGCACATTCTCATCCCTCTGCCTGGATTTCTCCACCCTAGATAGCTACACTGATCACCTGCCTGCTTGCTTCAGATCTCTGCTCAAATGTCTCCTTATCACAGAGGCCTTCCCTGAACCCATGTACAAATTTCCTCCCTGCATCTCCCTTTACTCTGCTTTACTCTTCTGGTGAGCCCTTGTCCCCATCTGTGTTACAGATTTATCTTTACTTGTTTATATATTTTATGCTTCTCTCCAGTAGCACCTAAGCTCTTTGTGAATGAATAGAGATGCTGGAAGTCTGTATGCCCAATAACTAGGATTTGGCCTGGCCCAGAGTAGATACTCAATATTTATTTTGAGCAAATGGAATAAATGAATGATTTGATATCTATGTAAGTTTGTTTGAAAAAAAAAAGTTTGAAAGCCACTAATCTTTGGACAAGATGATCTGTGTCTGATATAATCCTTAATGGCACCTGATACAATAGCTAACATTTGCTGAGCTCTTGTTGTATACTGCCCCAAGTGTTTCTAGAGTATTCTCTTATTACTCTTTCCAGCAACTTATGAAGCAGACATCATCATCCCCATTTTACAGATGAGGAAACTGAGGCAAAGAGATTATTACATACCTTGCTCAAGATTACCCCATCTAGTTAGGGTCTACAAGAGTCTGAACCAAGCAGGTTGGCCCTGTTGTCCACATTCTTAACTACTCTGCCACAACTCACAGATCTGGGAGGACCCTAACTATCTTGTATGAAGAGTTTAGGCCATGATCTCTAAGGTTTTACAGTTCTGTGGGTCTGTGAGCTTGAGATTCCACCTCTTTTACAATATCCATTGGATTACATGAATAACTAATTTACTTACTAAACAAATATTTACTGGCTGATTGCTACACGCCAGGTTCTGTGCCAGGCATTTCTCATGTATTTTCTTTAATCCTAAGAGGTAGGAATTATGATGTCCATCTCTTAGATGAGGAAACTGAGGCTCACAGAATTTTAGAATTTATGCAGAATCATGGAAATAGTAGCAGGAACAAGATTTGAGCCCTGGTCTCAGGTCTACTAGTTTCCAAAACACAAGCTCCTTCCCTTACTCCAGGCTTGTTTCTCTCCCAGTGCCCAGGGAGCTTTGGGGGCCCTGTGTGCCTGACATGAAGTCCTGAGGGACTCAGAGAGAGGCGGTTGGGGGCACGGGACAGGGGCTCCCTCTTGACCTCCCAGCAAGGAGTTCAGAGGCATCGGCCTGGCCCAGGAAACCCCAAAGCCCAGCTGGAAAGTTAGTAAAGGCAGAATTCTTAACCAAACCTCACGAGGTGTCACTTCTTTTCCTGATCTTCTCTCACTCCGGCCTGCTCTGGCCAGTGTCAACCACTGTGACATATTAGCAGAGTGGCCACTCCGGATCCCCAGTTAATTTAACAGCAGGGGACTTCAGCTATCAGACTGCTTTCCAGTCAGGCACCGGCAAGGCTAATTAAAGCCCAGTCGGCTACATCAGGGAAGAGGGAGACAGACACGACCAAATCCAAAGACATGCTTATTCCGGGACTAAAGCGAGGGACGGAGGCGGGGATCTAAGTCTGGCTCCAAGGGGCTGGAAACACGGGCCCACATGACTGGCGTCCCCCAGGCTGGCAGCACAAATGGAGTCATGGCAACTGTAATAGGCCGGATTACACTCTCTCGAGGTCCCCACCCATTTCATGGCAGGAAGTCCAGTGTTTTCTTAGCGTTTTCCAAGAACGCCCAGGGGCGCGGTCGAGTGCCGGCGAGGGGGCTGGTGCGGCAGCTCAGCGGCGCCCCCTGGAGGCAGCCCCGGGCTCCTTCCTTGGGGTGAGGGACCAGGCCAGCCCTCCTCTTCTCTGATTGCTATGGCAGCCCACAACGTGCCTCCTGAAAGGTGTCTCTCGAAGCAAGAGGGAGAAGAAAACGCCTTCCCTCAATGTCACCCCCTGTCTCGGAGCAGAGCGCCAAGGTCCCAGGCCGTTGCACTTTTCACAGGAAGCTCCCCCACTTCCTCCAGAGGGCGCACGCGCTGCGGGGGTCGCCTTCTGGGGGGCTCTGTCCACGTGCTTAACTGTCTCTTCCGCAGGGCCTCCCTCCTCCCCCTGGATGCGCTGGGGGCGGGGAACGTATACAATCAAGGTTGGAGATCCGAGAGCAGTGATTCTGGAGTTCCTGACCTTAGGAGCAGAATGAGAATATTTACTGAGCCCTCTGTGTCAGCCACTGTTCTAAACGCATTTTGCGTGTTCTTGACCTTTTGTTCCTCATTGCAGCTATATGAGGCTGATAGTATTAGTATCCCCATGGTAGTCAAGAAAAGGAGGAAGCTGTCAGTGTCTCCTGGCTAGGGATGACAGAGGGATTCAAATCCAGGCCACCTGTCCCAAGGCAGTGCGCTGGGTTGTGGGGAGGTGGAGGTGTCTGGGAGGGGAAGACAGAAGAGATTGCGGATTGACCGCTACCTGCCTTTGTGTGTGTGTTGACAAAGCCTCACTTCATTACCCTTGGTAGAGTGCGGTAGTCTCACAGCTCAGGGCAACCTCAAACTTGGGCTACAGTGATCCTCTTGCCTCGGCCTCCCGAGTAGCTGGGACTACAGTTGCCGGCCACACGCCCGGCTGTTTTTAGAGACAGGGTCTCACTCTGGCTCAGGCTGGTCTCCAACTTCTGAGCTCAGGCAATCCACCCAACTTGGCCTACCAGAGTGGTAGGATTACAGGGCGTGGGCCACCGCACAGGGCCTGCTGCCAGTCTTATGTGTCAGTTTTCTATGTTGCCTTGGCTAGGCTATAGTTGGTTATTTGCTCAAACACTAACCTAGATAGGTTGCTTAAGGGCATTTTGGAGGTGAGATAACTCTATAATCATTTTCAGGATAAGGGAGATTATTTCAGATAACCTGGGTGAGTCTGGTTCAAGTAGTTAAAAGATCTTTGTTTTTTTTTGTTTGGTTTTTTTCCTTCCTTCCTCCCTCCCTCCCTTCCTTCCTTCTTTCCTTCCGTTTTGGCTGGGGCCGGGCTTGAACCTGCCACCCCTGGTATATGGCTTACTCCTTAAGCCATAGGTGCCACCCTATTTTTTTTTTTTTTTTTGAGACTGAGTCTCACTCTGATGCCCTGGGTAGAGTGCCTTAGTTGCCTCATAGCTCACAGCAACCTCAAACTCTTAGGCTCAAGCAATCTTCCTGCCTCAGCCTCCAGAATAGCTGGGACTACAGGTGCCTGACAAACACCC
The DNA here is from genome assembly GCA_963573935.1 of Arctocebus calabarensis. Taxonomy (NCBI): domain Eukaryota; kingdom Metazoa; phylum Chordata; class Mammalia; order Primates; family Lorisidae; genus Arctocebus; species Arctocebus calabarensis. Next base: position 7,468 of record CAUYON010199113.1, read on the forward strand.
AGATAGTTTTTCTATTTTTAGTAGAGACGGGGGTCTCATTCTTGCTCAAGTTGGTCTGGACCTCCTGAGCTCAAATGATCCACCAGCCTCAGCCTCCTAGAGTGTTAGGATTACAGGCATGAGCCACTGTACTGGGCCTAGTTAAAAGGCTTTAAGAGTACACCTGAGCTGGTGGGTTGGAATCCAGCCTGGCCCCGCCAAACAACAATGACAGCTGCAACCAAAAAAAAAATAGCCGGGCATTGTGGCAGGTGCCTGTAGTCCCAGCTACTTGGGAGGCAGAGGCAGGAGAATCACTTGAGCCCAGGAGTTGGAGGTTGTTGTGAGCGGTGATGCTACTCACCTGGGTAGCTATCTACCCAGGGCAATAGCTTGAGGCTCTGTCTCAAAAGAAAAAAAAGAAAACGGCTCGGCACCTGTGGCTCAACGGGCTAAGGCACCAGCCACGTATACCTGAGCTGGAGGGTTCGAATCCAGCCCCGCCCGCCAAACAACGACAGCTGCAACCCCCCCCCAAAAAATGGCTGGGCATTGTGGCGGGTGCCTGTAGTCCCAACTACTTGGGAGGTGGAGGCAGGAGACTCACTTGAGCCCAGGAGTTGGAGGTTGCTATGAGCTGTGATACCACAGCACTCTACCCAGGGTGACAGCTTGAGGCTCTGTCTCAAAAAAAAAGAATGTGGGTTCTTGATGATATGGTAGAGAAGCTAAGGCTTAGCACTAGAACTGCTTACTTCTAGCTTTTGTGTTATATAAGTTAATTAATTTTTTTTTTGGCAGGGGCTGGGTTTGAACCTACCACCTCCAGCATATGGGCCAGCACCTTGCTCCGTTGAGCCACAGGCGCCGCCCAAGTTTTTTTTTTTTTTTGCAGTTTTTGGCCGGGGCTGGGCTTGAACCCGCCACCTCCAGCATATGAGTCCAGCGCCCTACTAAATATTTTTATTGCTTAAAGTCACTTAACAATTTGATGGTCTGTTATAAGTAGCTGAAAGCATTTGTGATTAATACCCTGTCACTGGAGCTGGGGAAAACACATCCCAACACAGAGTAAATCTCCTTTAGGCCATGAAACACAGCTGAGGCCCTATAAAAGAGTGGAAAGAGTATGAGTTTGTGTTTAAATCTTACCTCCACTACTTGACCTTGAGCAAGAGTTTTAACTTCTTCAAGCTTCAGTCTACTCACTGTCTGGCGCACTGACCTATATTTAACATGAAGATATTAATACCTCAATTTTTTTGATGATTAGGTACAAAAACGTACACATAGTGTCTAACTTAGTAGGTGTTTAAAAATGCTAAGTACCATAAGCAACAAAAGAAAAAATAGATATATTGGATTTTGTTAAAATTAAAAACTTTTGTATATCAAAGAACATTATAAAAGTATAAAGACAACCTATAGGATGGGAGAAAAGCAAATAGTCAGTTAACATATCTGATAATGGCCTGTATCCAGAATATATAAAGAGCTCTATGACTCAACAACAAAAAGCAAAGAACCTAATTTAAAAATGGGCAGAGGAGCCAGGCACTGTGGCAACTTTAAGTGGAAAATTATTTTAAGTCCAGGACAGCGGCTCATGCCTATAATCCTAGAACTTTGGTAGGTTGAGGCAGGTGGATTGCTTGAGCTCAGGAGTTTGAGATCAGACTAAGCAAGAGGGAGACCCATTTGTATTAAAAATAGAAAAATTAGCCAGGCATCTTGAGGGGTGTCTACGTACTTGGGAGACTGAGACAGGAGGATCACTTCAGCCCAGGAGTTTGAGGTTGCAGTGAGCTAGGCTGATATCATAGCACTCTAGCCTGGGGCAACAGAGTGAGACTCTGTCTCAAAAAAAAGCAACAATCAGGTATCATTTCATATCCTCTAAGATGGCTACAATAAAAAAAACAGAAAATAACAAGTGCTGGAGAAAGATGCAGAGAAATTGAAACTCTTGTACATTTTTGGAATGTTATATTGTGCAGTTGCTATGGAAAACAGTTCAAACAAAAAAATTGTACATGAATGTTCATGGCAGTACTATTTGCAATAACTCAAACATTCATTAACTGATGAATGGATAAACAAAATGTGGTATATCTATAGAGCAAAATATTATTCAACCATAAAAATGAACCTTGAAAACACACTCAGCAAAAGAAGCCAGACACAAAATGTCCCTTTCTTTGCCCTTGGTAGAGTGCCATGGAATCACAGCTCACAGCAACCTCAAACTCTTGGGCTTAAGCGATTTTCTTGCTTCAGCCTCCCGAGTAACTGGGACTATAGGTGCCCGCCACAATGCCTGGCTATTTTTTGGTTGTAGTTGTCATTGTTGTTTGGCAGATCTAGGCCAGGTTTAAACCTGCCAGCCCTGGTGTATGTGGCCAGTGCCCTAGCCACTGACCTACAAACGCCAAGCCCCTTTTTTTTAGAGACAGCCTTTCTCTGTCATCATTGATCATAGCTCACTGCAGCCCCCAAATCCTGGGCTCACGTGATCCTCCCATCTCAGCCTCCCAAGGATCTGGGACTATGCCTGGCCAAAAGTCACATATTGAATTATTCCATTTGTATGTACTATCTAGAATAAGCAATCTATAGAGAGAGAAAGCAGATTAGTGGTTGTTAGGGATTGGGGAGAGGGGGAGGCACTGTTTAACTGGCATGGGATGTCCTTTGGGGGTGATCAAAATATTTTGTAACTAGAGTCCCACAGAATTGTGAATGAACAAAATGCCACTGAATAGTACTTTTTTTTTTTTTTTTGATACAGAGTCTCTCGCTCAATTGCCCTGGGTAGAGTGATGAGCGATATGGCATCACAGCTCACAGCAACCTCAAACTCCTAGGCTCAAGCAATCCTCCTGCCTCAGACTCCCAAGTAGCTGAGACTACAGGCACTTGCCACAACGCCCTGCTGGTTTTTCTTTTAGTAGAGACCAGGTCTAACTCTTGCTCAGGCTGGTCTTAAACTCCCAAGTTCAGGTAATCCTCCCTCCTCAGCCTCCCAGAGTGTTAGGATTACAGGTGTGAGCTCCCATGCCCAGGTGAATAGTACCTTGTAAAATGATTTTATAGTATGTGAATTTTGCTTCAATATAAATATGTACATACATAATGGTCATCCTTGTACACCCAGGCAATTGCTTTTTGATCTGAATCGGTGTTTTCCTCATGTCAGTCCTCCTTTCTCAAGAAACTTGGTACAAGATCCTGGACGCGGGTGGGCTAGAAGGCGATCTGACAGCATTTCCCTGGGCTGCCTTGAGTTCTCCTGCCCCCTCTGATGCCCTAGTAAGTGGGCAATTCTGCCCCTCCAGGGCAGTTCTTCCATCTGGTACCTGCCGAGGAGGATTAGAGTAATCATTAATCAAAGCTCTTCACTGCAAAGAGTGGAAACCCATGTTGGCTGATTAAGCAGAAAAGGATATTAACTCACAGAATGGTTGAGGGGCTGGAGGACCTGGCTTGATGCTAAGCTTATAGGATCATTGCCCTCAAACAGCCTGATGAGCTAACACCTCCACTGCTGCTTTTCCTCTGGGACATTTCTGCAACCAGAATGTCACACTAAAGCTGAGTGCCCCATTGCCATCCTCACCACAAGAGCCTCTTTCCTCAAGCCTCTTCCTCATCCGGTGCTCTGCTGGGCTAGTCTGATTGGTGGGAGCAGGTCACATGGCAGTGCCTTAGCTGCAAGGGAGACTGGGAAGCCAACATCGTTTGTTCTCCACCATGGGGAGTGGATTCATAAGGCTGGATGTTTCTCAAATATAGCAAGGTGTTGAAAATATGCTGAATATACAGAAAACCTGACTGGACTGGCGAGAGCAGAGGCTCAAGCCTGCAATCCCAGCACTCTGGGAGGCGGAGGCAGGAGGACTGCTTGGGCACAGGAGTTCAAGACCAGCCTGGGCAAGAGAAAGACCCATCACTACTAAAAATAGAAAACCTAGCCAGTCATTGTGGCAGGCGCCTGCAGTCCCAGCTACTCAGAAGGCTGAACCTCAGATTGTGAGGTTGTTGTGACTCCACAGGCACCCAACCTGGGGCAATGGAGAGAGACTCTGTCTCAAAAAAAAAAAACAACGAAAATAGAAAACATAACAGAGAAACAGCATTTGTTATTCCTCGCAGCAGTTTGGGAGGCCAAGGCAGGAGGATTGCTCATGCCCTGGGGTTTGAGGCTGCAGTGGGCTATGATCATGCCATTGCACTCACCCCAGCCCAGGTGACACAATGATTCCGTCTCAAATAAATAAATGAAGGACAGTGCATGTGGCTCAGCGAGTAGGGCGCCGTCCCCATATACTGAAGGTGGCAGGTTCAAACCTGGCCTTGGCCGAACTGCAAAACAGAAAAATGGCCAGGTGTTGTGGTGGGCGCCTGAAGTCCTAGCTACTCGGGAGGCTGAGGCAAGAGAATCGCCTAAGCCCAGGAGTTGGAGGTTGCTGTGACCTGTGTGATGCCACGACACGCTACTGAGGGTGACTCTGTCTCTACAAAAAAAACAAACAAACAAAAATAAAATAAATGAATAAACAACACAACCCAGCACATAAACAGCAACATTATTTACCATTTCTGTAAGCTTTCTGCACTCAAGACACTATATTAAACCTGTTTTATGTTTTCCAAGTTCATTTCCCAAAAACTTGGTGAGGTAATTCACAGTTTAACAGATGAAGGAACTGACAAGCTAATGCTCGCCTCCTACTTCACCTGCACCTAGGAAGCAGAGCTGAGGTAGGAGCCAGGTGTGGCTGTCTCTAGGTCTAGATTTCTGTTACTTTACACTGGTTTATTTTCTTTCTTTCTTTTTTTTTTTTTTTTGAGACAGAGCCTCAAGCTGTCACCCTGGATAGAGTGCTGTGGCATCCCAGCTCACAGCAACCTCCAATTCCTGGGCTCAAGCGAGTCTCCTGCCTCCTCCTCCCAAGTAGCTGGGACTACAGGCGCCCGCCACAACACCCGGCCATTTTTTTTTTTTTTTTGGTTGCAGCTGTCATTGTTGTTTGGTGGGCCCAGGCTGGATTGGAACCCGCCAGTTCAGGTGTACGTGGCTGGCGCCTTAGCCTGTTGAGCCACAGGCGCTGAGCCTACACTGGTTTATTTTCATCCTGAGTCGCCTTTTCTAGGATTCCAAGAAAGTGATGAGCTAACCTCGAGCACTCC
>CAUYON010199122.1:0-21597 GCA_963573935.1 Arctocebus calabarensis
CTGTAGTCCCAGGTACTTGGGAGGCAGAGGCAGGAGACTCGCTTGAGCCCAGGAATTGGAGGTTGCTGTGAGCTGTGATGCCACAGCACTCTATCCAGGGTGACAGCTTGAGGCTCTGTCTCAAAAAAAAAAAAAAAAAAAAGAAAAGCAGTCATGTTCTCATAAGGACATTTGCACTAGATTGTTTACTGCTGCTTAATTTACAATTGCCAAGATTTGGAAACAACCTAAATGCCCATCAACCCAAGAATGGATTAACAAACTGTGGTATATTTATACCCTGGCATACTATTCAGACACTAAAAAGGTGGAGACTTTACATCTGTTTAACCTGTATTAACCTGCATGGAGTTGAAACATGTTCTTCTTAGTAAAGTATCACAAGAATGGAAAAGCAAGTATCCAATGTACTCAATACTAATATGAAGTCAGCCCAGGATCTAATACACGCCACATAAGAGAAGAACTCCATTCAATTCAAGATGGGGAAGTGGGACTTGGTGTGCTCCCAATTACGGGGCACAATGTAAGGTATCTGGCACACTTCCTGGGTGCAAGACACAACTACAATAAGGATCCTACCTAACAAATGCAAACATTATAACCTAATTCTTTATACCCTCAAATTAACCTGAAATAAAAAATAATACTCTTCAAAGAAGTAACAGTGGAGAATCCACACTCTCCAACCCCTATCATTCACAATGTCCACGGTATGGTACAATTCAAAATTAATGATAAACTCTGGACCTGGTGGCTCACACCTGCAATCTTAACACTCAGGAAGGTGGAGGCAGGTGGATCCCTTGAGCTCAGGAATTCAAAACGAACCTGAGCTGGAGCAACACCATCTCTACTAAGAATAGAAAAACTAGCCAGGCATGTTAGTGGGCGCCTGTGGTCCCAGCTACTCTATAGAGGCTGAGGCAGGAGGATCACTTGAGCTCAGGAGTCTGAGGTTGCTGTGAGCTATGACATGACAGCACTCTAGCGTGGGCAACAGAGTGAGATTCTGTCTCAAGAAAAAAGAAAAAGGCACATATTGTCAGAACAAATCAGAAAATACCCAACTATATGCTGTCCACATGAAAAGCACTTCATTTTAAATAGGTTGAAAAGTAAAATAGAGGGCAGAGGGCTTTTTCTGGCTGGACCAAGAGGTGACTATTAAAGTTGAATGGCACTGGCTGTGGAATTTGTGGCTTTGGTGAAACTGGAATCATGACAGGCCCAGAAAGTGATGCCCAATTCTAGTTCACTGGTATTAAAAAATAATTCAACTCTTATACTCTCACAGGTAGAATGAATTGTGTACTGGCCACATATGGAAGCATTGTTTTGATAATCTTATACTTCAAGTTAACATCTAAAAGAACTCCAGCTACTGGGCAGCGCCTGTGGCTCAGTGAGTAGGGCACCAGCCCCATATACCGAAGGTGGCAGGTTCAAACCTGGCCTCTGCCTAACTGCAAAACAGAAAAATAGCCGGGTGTTGTGGTAGGCGCCTGTACTTCCAGCTACTGGGGAGGCTGAGGCAAGAGATTCACCTAAGACCAGGAGTTGGAGGTTGCTGCAAGCTGTTTGACGACACGGTACTCTACCAAGGACAATAAAGTGAGACTCTGTCTCTACAAAAAAACAACAACAACAACAAAAAAACTCCAGCTACTAAGCAACATAAACGGATTCCAAACTGTACTTCATCTGTTAAGTTACCATGCCTGGAGAAGCTAATGTCCCTCATCATGTGATATTCAATTTGTACAATAAATCATGAACGTGGAAAAAAAAAACGAAAGTAAAATGGAATAAAAAGGTACACTATGCAAACAAAATATGTGAGAAGGTTGGAACGACTATTAACAAAAGAAAAAGTAGATTTCTAAAGAAAATACTACAGGAAGAAAAAGGAATATTTCATTAATGTTAAAAGGGTAAATTTTTCAAAAAGATACTATAATCATAACTGTGCACATGTGTGATAATAGTTTCAAAATGCCCAAAGCAAAAATTAACAAAATTAAAAAGAGAAATAATTCCAGACCTCTCCCATGATGGATGTGTGTGGGTAAAATGGAGACCTGGGAAATAAATATCGGTGTGAACATTAAAACGTCCCACGGGCAAATCTGTCTGGTTGACGGTAACTGGAAGACTGCACAAGTGCAGACTGAGGCCAGCCCACTGCTGCCAGCCAGACACCAGCCACAGGGCCCTTGCCCTGCGATTCATCTAGCCTTGACAACACTTTAGACTAAAAACTCACATGTATGCAGCACCTATGGCTCAGTAGGTAGGGCACCAGCCACATATAAACAGGCTGGCGGTCTGAACTCGGCCCAGGCCAGCTAAACAACAATGACAACTACAACAAAAAATAGCCAGGTGTTGTGGCAGGAACCTGTAGTCCCAGCTACTTGGGAGGCTGAGGCAAGAGAATCATTTAAGCCCAAGTGTTTGAGGTTGCTGTGAGCTGTGATTCCAGGGCTCTCTACCAAAGGTGACACAGTGAGACTGTCTCAAGAATAAATAACAAAAAAACTCACATGTGGCTGGGCGCCCATAGCTCAGTACTTAGGGCAACAGTCACATACTTCAGGGCTGGTGAATTCGAACCTGGCCCAGGCCTGCTAAACAAACAAACAAAAAAAATAGTCGGGCGTTGTGGCGGTCACCTGTAGTCCCAGATACTAGGGAGTCTGAGGCAAGAGAATCGCTTGAGCCCAAAAATTGAGGATGCTGTGAGCAGTGATGCTATGGTACTCTACTGAGGGTTACAAACTGAGACTCTATCTCAATAAAAAGTAAATAAACAAAAACCCACATGGGATCAAACTTGCAGGTGATAATAGCTTCCTATCAAACTGTTTTGATGAATGAAGAAAATCCAAAGGACATTCACAAGAAAGAGCAAGAGGGTGAAAGGAGCAGGAAACAGAATATAAATGATCACCCGTTATAAGCATGAGATGGCAACGCATGAAAACCCGAGCCCTTGCTGCTTCTACCACACCAACGCTGTGGCAAGGCCCAGGCAACTGTGCCATCATCTATCAAATTTACACTGGCATGGTAGTGACTTTGTTACCTTCTCAAAAATGGCTAGAAAGGGGTTAGGGCTTACATTTTTCACAGATGTAAAACAGAGTCACTTGGAAGAACTCAGGGAAGTTGGGCCTAACCCGATGTCATTCTAATGAATAACATCAGAAGGTGGCTGCAGAAAGGCAGCAACCACCAGCTGGTGCCTCCTCCTGGTGGCTCCTGAGGTGATCTGAGTCAGGCCTTGGCTCTGGCTCCAAGTGGTACCTGTCCTGTTCCACTTGGGCGGATGGGGGGGTGGGAAGGAAACATAGGCTCACCTGCTCCAGATCCTCCTTTACACGGATTTCATGCTGCAATTTCTCCTGTAAGTTTCTTTTTTCTATTTTTAAGAGTTTAATCTCTTCTCTGAGCTCAGTCTGAAGTAGTGAAAGTTCAACTTTGTTCTCAGTTTCCAAACCCAAGTCTCTTGTAGCCACCTCCCAGTTAGCCTCCTCAGCCGCATCCTGAGCACTGGGGAGACGCAGCATGGCCAGCGCTGCAGAGTGGGGAGGAACAGTCAGACTCTAGGGCCACCCGAGGGAGCCCTTTGAAGACACTGGCGAAGATGCTCTGAGTTTCAGGGGCCCGGTGGACTCAGCAACAGAGCAGGTGCCACTCACAAAAAGGGCCCCTTTGGAATGCATGTGCAGTGTTACCCTAGCCCCGTCCCAGAGCTGCAGGCCCTCAGGGGAGGACAGCAGCCACTGCTCTCTCACAGCAGTGACCCTGAGCCAGCTATCCGGGCAGACCCACCTGCCTATCACACAACGTAAGTCTCAGGGTTTGCAAGGTGATCTCACAAAGCCCAGCAAAAGGCCAGGTGCCAGAGGGCTGTTGTCCCAGCACCCATGCTAGTTCAGTGGGCCCAGCACAGCCCCTACCGCCAGCCTGTGTCCTCTTCAGAAGGACAGTGAGGGCGAAGGCATCCAGCATGCAGGGACCTGACGCCAAGCACAACCCTTGGTACAGCAGGACAACTAGCAGACAAGCTGCCACTGTCCACATAGTACCTAGATGTGGCACCTGATTCACCATACCCTCAGGACCTTCATCTGGGTTGCTGGCCTGCACCAGCGTGGGCGTCTGTGTGGGTCACTGTACAAGTGCCACTGAGACGTGACACTGGGATGAAATGTGCTTCTCCATCCTGCCACTGTCCTGCCCCCACCCCACCCCTGCCACACTAGAGCTCTTCCTGGACGTCCCATGGCTACAGACCCCAGACCATTTGACAAGATAGACCAGGCCTGACCATCTGCCCACCCTGGGTCTGCTGGATCCCCCAGGGCATGACCACCCTCCTGAGGGAAGAGTGGTTACTGGCACCCAGCCATCCCATGAGAGGCCTGCCCTGCAGAGGAGCCACCCAGGCTGTAGCCTGCCTGGTACCATATCAGGAGCTGGAGGCTGGGAACAAAGGCCCCATGCCCTGAGCACCTTCACTGTCCAGCTCTAGCTCCTCACACAAGAGGCAGGTTCTACCAAGGATCCCACCCCCACCGACATCCCACAAGGTCAATGATCCAGCAGCTAATGAGAGGCTCCCACCTTGTCCTTGTTCTTCCAAGAGCTCCCAGGTATGGAGAGGGGACTGTAACGCTTCTAATCCATGCCTGTGGTTTTCTCCTAACTCTACTGGAGGACAGGCCAGACTCTCCTGTGGAGCAATCACAGAGGACAAGAGGACAAGTCCAGTTACTTGGCTGCTGGTACCAAAGAACATACACACATCCCATAGAAACCACGGCAGCTGCAGGCATGGGACAGGTGCTGTGTGCTACCCCCTGCCAGGGGCCCTCAGTCGCTTGCAGGGCCCCAGATGCTGCATTCTCAGTAATAAACAATGAGGGTAGTGCTCCCTAGGTGCCCCAAGTCTTTCTACTCCCCTTAAAATGCGGCCAGCAAATCCATCATACTCCAAACCCATAGAGGAGTCATGTGACCTGTACTTCCATGCTTCTAAAGAGCTATCTTCTCAGTCAAGGCTTTAATTCTTTTTGTTTTCTTTTTGCCTTTTTATTTTATTTTTATTTTTTATTAAATCAAAGCTGTGTACATCAGTGCAATCATGGGGTACAGTGTGTGGGCTTCATATACAATCTGAAATATTTTCATCCAACTGTTCGACATGACCTTCATGGAATTTTCTCATTTATTGTGTGAAAACATTTGTGTTCTGCATTTAGTAGGTTTCACCTGTCCCTTCTAAGATGCACCATAAGTGTGCTCCCACCATTTACCCTCTCCACCCACCCTCCCCTTTCCCTTCCCTCCCTTATGCCTTTCACTGTCTTCTTGTGCTATAAATGGTTATTGCAGCCCAATTCATAATTGCTAAGTCATGGAAGAAGCCCAAGTGCCCATTGATCCACAAATGGATTAATAAATTGTGGTACATGTATACCATGGAATATTATGCAGCCGTAAAGGAAGATGGTGACTGGAAGAACATGGTGGCGCTGCAGGACCTTGGGAGCGGCCTGCAGCCTTGGTGCCCGTTGGATCTCAGCTCCAGTGAGGAGACGCAGCCGCGAGGCCAAGGGTGCATATCTTGGATGCTTTGCATCTCCGACTGTGCCTTAGCCCGGATGGGGCCGAGGTGCGAAAGGGGGTGGGGGAGGGGGCCCTCGCAGGGTTTGGGGTCCCCGGAGCTGTGTCACACCAGGATAGTGACCAGCCGAGTTTACTAGAGACTCAACCCAGTCACGTAACCGTTAAAACAATAAAAGCTGCTGTTGGCCAGTCAAAAAAAAAAAAAAAAGAAAGATGGTGACTTTACCACTTTCATATTTACATGGATGGAGCTGGAACACATTCTTCTTAGCAAAGTATCTCAAGAATGGAAGAAAAAGTATCCAATATATACAGCCCTGCTATGAAGCTAATTTATAGCTTTCATATAAAGGCTATAACCCAATCTTTTTGTTTTTTGAAACAGTCTCATTATGTCACCCTCAGTAGAGTGCGTGGCATCACAGCTCATAGCAACCTTAAACTCTTGGGCTTAAGCAAGATTCTCTTTCCTCAACCTCCCAAGCAGCTGGGACTACGGTGCCTGCCATATGCCCAGCTATTTTTGTTGTTGTTGTAGTAGTAGCAGTTTTCACTGTTGTCTGGCAGACCCGAGCCAGGTTCAAACCCGCCAGCCCTAGTGTATGTGGCCGGTGCCCTAGCCACTGAACTATAAGGGGCCGAGCCTAATTTTCATTTCTTACAAAACTAGACACCTCAACAGATGAGACAGTTTCAAGCTCTGGGACACCAAGTGCATAAAGGATTGCCAAGTATTGAGCATGGGGAGGAGGAGTTGCCAGGATGGATAGGACCAACAAGCAGGGCACAGAGGCCCCATAGCAGGGCCAGAGACAAGACTGAACCGCTGAGCCAGGAGGAGTGATAGTCAAAGGAGCAACAAGACTCCCAAGGTCATTAGCAATCTGAGAGATCCCAACTAAAGCCAGTCACAGGCTGCCAATCAGACAAGGAGACTCAGCTCGGAACGCCCCGCGTGGGAGCAGCAGCCAGGACAGTTTTGAGGAAGGCAGTCTGTCCTATCATTATTTTAAATCCACACAGAGTTTTGATTCAACATACACACAGTCCATCATTTTTATCTCCTCAACCTTCAGAAATACCAGTAAAATAATAGGGGAAAAAATAATTTATATATCTAGTAGGAAAAGAAATAGAGAAAGAGGCAATCCACAAACGTCACCAACCATAGGAAGACAAAAAACACAGGGTGTCACAGCCCCAGGTTCATGTGACAGAGCATGTGTGGCTCGGACACCCAGGAGGCCGGGAACAGGGAGAGGGATGTTATGCTCACCCTACACTGACTGGGGTGCTGCAGAGGTGGCAGTGGGGACCTCCTGTCCCCCCCCCAATAACGTGACACCAAGGACCCCACAAGGCTAAGAAACTGCCTCCAGATGAGACGCCACCCCTGGAGAGAGTCAACGCCACCCAGGGATAGCTCTGTGTTTAGCACAAAGTCCCTGAGGCCACAGGGGCTTGCACCTCCTACAACACCAAACATGGCCCCTGACGGAAAACAGAAGAAATCTCAGAAATAGGAACCACTGCCTGCAGAGCTGAGCACAAGCACTGTGCTCACAGGACAGCACAGGTCAGCATAAGGGGAGGACGAAACAAATAAGAAATTTAACTGGAAAAATTAGAAGAGATAGAGAAAACCAACCATTCAGAAAATAGAACCAAGGGCGGCACCTATGACTCAGTAGGCAGGGCGCCAGCCCCATATACCAAGGGTGGCAGGTTCAAACCTGGCCCTGGCCAAACTGCAACAACAACAAAAAAATAGCCGGGTATTGTGGCGGGCGCCTGTAGTTCCAGCTACTTGGGAGGCTGAGACAAGAGAATCACCTAAGCCCAAGAGCTGGAGGTTGTTGTGAGCTGTGTGACGCCATGGCACTCTACTGAGGGCAATAAAGTGAGATTCTGTCGCTACAAAAAAAAAAAAAGAAAAGGAAATAGAACCAAAACAGATATGAGATGAGAGATAAAAATTTAACAAAATCAGTGGCTTCATTGTGGCAGTCGCATGTGAGTCTCATAGAAGTTGCAAAGGAAGGACAAAGAGTGTAAAGAAAAATAGTCACACGAAAAAACACAACACAGGTTTGGCACCTGTAGCTTACTGTGTAGACTGCCGGCCATATACATTGAGGCTGGCAGGTTCAAGCCCAGCCTGGGCTTGCTAAACAACGACGACAACTACAACCAAAAAATAATCGGGCGTTGTGGCAGGTGCCTGTAGTTCCAGCTACTCAGGAAGCTGAGGTAAGAGAATCACTTAAGCCCAAGAGTTTGAGGTCGCTGTGAATGAACTGTGATGCCATCACACTCTATCAAGGGTGACATAATGAGACTCTGTCTCAAAAAGAAAAACAAACAAAACACATTTCCCAGAAGTGAAGCCAGAGTATGAGAGCCCAAGGCCCTGCCCTGTGTCCAGCATGAAAAGCAGCACAGACTAGGGAGGGAGGCAGTGCTGACCCACCGTGGAAACAGCAGGGTGAGGCTTGGGGGGTGCACTCCAGCAGCACTGGGACAAGTAACAGAAGAGCCCCTTCCAGGGGAGCAAAGCCAGCTTGGATACAGGAGGATGCACTGGCCCTCAGCCTCCTCCCACCTGCAGCTAACGGGACTTTTGCTCAGCAGGCACAAGGGGAAGGGACTCTGTGAACAAGAGTGTAGGATATCCCAGGACCATAGTGAATAGGAGGCCCCAAGGGCAGATGAGGCCGTGGGGAGTAGCTGATCACATGTGGGCCAGGAAGTGCCCAGAGGGCCAGAGGCAAGTGGGGCTCTGCTATGGTGCCAGCAACACAAAGACCCTGAGTGCTCGTGGGCGAGGGGCAGCCTCATGGCAGGACAGCACCTCACACCTATCCTGAGCCAAGGGGCACCCAGCTCACAAGGAGCTAGAGACTCCCAGAACGGGCTGAACCATGTGCCCAAAACCCATGTGTTGAAACTCTAACCCCCAGGACCTCAGAAAGTAACTGTATTTGGAGACAAGGCCCTTAAAGAGAGGATTATGGTTAAATGAGGTCATCAGGGTGGCCCTGATAGTTTGACTGGTCTCCCTGGAAGAAGAGACGAGGACACAGACACACACAGAGGGACAATCTGTGGGGACGCAGAGCAGGTAACCTCTACATACCACAGGGAGGCCTTAGAGGCCCAGCCCTGCCACATCTGACCTGGGGCTTCCTGACTCCAGGGTTAGGGGAGAAGCAATGTCTGTGGTTTGAGCTGCCCACTGTGGAGCCTGATGACAGCCACCTGCTCTGAGACACAACCTAAACAACAAGAACAGCAGCATCTCAACACTTCAACCATGATTAAGCATTCAGTGAGGCTACAAGCACCTGCTCTGAGGGCTCTGAAGCCTGAGGCAGAGGCCACTGCTCCAAGGGATCACCACCAGGCAGCCTCCAGCACCAGCTAAACAGCAGATGCTCACAGGAGTCCTGGTGCCACACCAGAAGACACACCCAGAGTATCCCAGCATCCGTCTAGAAGCACTGTTAGGACAGTGCTGCTCCACAGGAGTTAAAAATGACAGAAACTGATTGCATGAAGAACCAAGTAAAGCCAGTGAAAAGGTGTTTTAGGGCTCGGTGCCTGTAGCTCAAGCGGCTAAGGCACCAGCCATATATACCAGAGCTGGTAGGTTCAAATCCAGCCCGAGCCTGCCAAACAACAATGACAACTACAACAACAAAAAAAATAGCCAGGTGTTGTGGTGGGCCCCTGTAGTCCCAGCTATTTGGGAGGCTAAGGCAAGAGAATTGCTTAAGCCCAGGAGCTGGAGGTTGCTATGAGTTGTGATGCCACAACATTCTACCCAGGGCGACAGCTTGAGGCTCTGTCTAAAAAAAAAAAGAAAGAAAGAAAAGGCGTTTAGTGTGACTCCAAGCAAAGCACAATTCACATACCCTTCGAGTTGTCATGAGGGTGCCAGTGGGGAGGGGTTGAGGGGAGGGCTTGGCTCTCCCACCCATCCTTCCCCTCCCTGATCTATGCCCTTGATCAAAAAGTATATAAAGAAAAAAATAGTTAGGCTCAGTGCCTGTAGCCTGGTGGTGCCAGCCACATAACCAGAGCTGGCAGGTTTGAATACAACCTGGGCCTGCCAAACAACAATGACAACTATAACCATTAAATAGCCGGGTGTTGTGGCAAGCACCTGTAATCCCAGCTACTTGGGAGGCTGAGGCAACAGAATTGCTTAAGCCCAAGAGTTGGAGGTTGCTGTGAGCTGGACGCCACGGTACTCTACCCAGGGCAACAGCTTGAGACAGAAGAGAAGAGAAGAGAAAAGTTAAAAAGTACATAAAGAGCCTGGGAGTGGAGAGCACCAGTGCCCCCAGCTACCTGAGAGGCTAAGGCGGAAGGGTCACTGGAGCCCAGGAGTTCCAGGCTGTGGTGAGCTGTTATAACCCCACTGCACTCTAGCCCAGGTAACAGAGCAAGACCCTGTCTCAAAATAAAGACAGAAAGTGCAGGAAGAGAGGGCCACAGTGTGGTACGGAGTCTGCGCCAAGTGGCCTCCCCTGCATGAGGTGTCAGGGAGGCTGGAGACAACACACAGTACAGACATGCTGTATACAAACTCCAGTCACAGGACTGACCCCTCCCAGGGATTGGTCTACTACCTTATGTTGCTCAGGATGAAGGACGACCTGGTCATGGCAGCCTGTTTTTTCTTTTTCAGATGTTTCTTCTGAACATGTGCAGGATGCGCTGAGAGAGAAAACAAGTTTTACAACATGCACATCCCCTCATCTGCCTGGGTTCTGCTATGTCCTGGAACTGACTGTGCCCTTTTCTCACTTCCAAGGCAAGGACAGGTGACATGCTCTGTACTCAGACCAGCCAGAGTCACGGCAAGGGGTGGGAATGAGACCCTAACGAGAGGGTGGCCACATCTCATCCATTCAGCAGACCTGCCAGTCAGGGACCCAGGACCATCTGCCGGTGTCATCTTGTCTCGAGTCCTGACCATGACATGTACTTCTAAAACCAAGGGTTTTTGGTCTCCATTAGCATGAAATGACCAAAAACACCACACCTCCATTCAGCACAAAGGTCCTACATTTTAGGAATACATTTAAGATGAAAATGCTTTATTAACCTGATTTCCACAGCCTCCAGAAAAGAATCTTCCTTCATGTCCTGCAGCTGTTGCTGTAACAGAATCAGGTCTTCTCGGTAGCTTTTCTCAGCATCCCTTAATTTCTCTTCAAAATACACTCTCAGCTGCTCCAGGTCGGACTCATGCTGGGCTCGTTCTCGCTGCTGCTGTTGCTCCAAGTCTCGCTTCAGGAGCTCCAGCTCCCCAACGCGGGATGCTCGCACCCGGAGCTGCTCCTGGAACTCTGCCACAAGACAATACCACACAACTGTCTTACAATGAGACACCAATGATTAGAGGACAGTGAGGACCCCGTGGAAGCAGCAGAGTCTGGGGAGGGCTGCATTCGCAGAGGGGTGACAAGAGATCACTCGGAGTGGAGTGCGTCCCTGGCAGTGATGTGGGCCCAAGGCAGGGTGTGAGCAACCCTGCACATGGAAGAAGGAGGGTGGGCTCTCGGGCCCACAGCCAGCAAGGCCACAGACGCCAGTCCTGCAACCTTGACACATGGGCTCTGCCAGGACCTGAGTGAGAGGGGCAGACACAGGTCAGGACAGAGCCGACACCAGACCTTCAGCAGTGGTAGGCCCTGAGTAGGAAACCCAGCCACATGGCCTCAGATTTCCTTTGAGCTGCTCAATGTGGGTTGTTAGTGGTCACCAGGTTTGTGACAGTTCGACTAAAACAGAGACCGTAAGGGAGCGTCCTCATTGCCACTGTGGCTACTCTGTGGCAATAAACTGCTCATGAAGCTGGTCACCCCTCAGAGATTTCAAACCAAAGTCCTCTGGATGGGTCCCCAGATGCAGGATGGACGTACAGCACCATGTGCAGAGCTAGAGCCTATGTTCAAGCAGCCACCTAGGGCCACCAGCTCCCTCCTCCAGCTCCCAACACGGCTCGTGAGCAAAAGACAAATTGGCAGCCACCCCCCATCCTGCTACTGGACAGAACTTGGCCTTATCAACCCCCAGGTAACAGACTGCCATTCCCCAATAGCCTTTTAGATTTTGGGATTTTTAGATTTTGGGTCCTTTCTCATAAGAAACAAATATTTCCTCCAAATCACATTTACCCACAGGAGCAATTGGTGGGTTTAAAGGGCTGTGTCTGGGCTGGGCACAGTGGTTCACACCTATAATCCAAACACTCTGGGAAGCAGAGGTGGGTAGATCGCCTAAGCTCAGAAGTTTAAATCCACCCTGAGCAAAAACAAGATCCTGTCTCTACTAAAAATAGAAAAACCAGCTGGGTGTTGCAGTGGGCACTTAGAGCTACTTGGGAGGCTGAGACAGGAGGATCATTTGAGCACAAGAGTTTGAAGTTGCTGTGAGCTATAACAGGACAGGCGACAGAGTAAGACTCTGTCCCACAAAAATAAATAAATAAAAGGCTCTATCTATAGATATATGCTTCTATCTCCTGTGGCCCTGGACACTGGTGGCCTGAATGAGCCTGATCACCATGTGCTTCCAGGCACAAGAGGCTCTGCCCATCCTAGAATAGCCTGTCCTCAGTGCTGAGCAGAGGCCTGACATAAAACAACTGGGCCAGAGATTTGAGGTCTTCCAAAGAGCCCAGTGGCAGGAGGGGCCTGGAGCACAACTCCAGTGGCACAGGTGGGGCTGGGGCAATGGGAGCACACGACAGCTATAGCCACTGAGGGGTGCACACGGCAGTACACGACATGGCACTGTGCTATGACCTAGCATGTCAGCTGAGGCCACATTTCTACAATTATTAAATTCTGATTTGGGGTTTTAACAATTAAAAACATACAACTTCAGCTTTTGAGGGTTTGAATTGTCCATGTGAACTTCCTCACCATTTAGCTCCTGTCTGCTGGTTCTTGCAGAATCGAGCTGGGCCCACAGGCGCCTGATTTCTTCTTGAGACTGCACCTTCAGGTCCTCGTATGATGCTTGAAGAGTCTCTAACTAGGAAAAGCAATGTCCACGTGAGGACCTGGGGAGACAAGCCCCTCCACACTAGCAGTGGCAGGTGTGCTTCTGCAGTATCAGTCCTGTTACCTGCAAACACCTTAGGGTGAGACTCACATCCCTGCAAGCTCACAGAAGACCAGCAACAGTCTGATCGGAACAGCTCTGCTCCTGAAGGCAGCTGCCCCACCAGGCGGCACTCTAAGGATGACAACAACTTTTGGGAGGGTGAGTGCTAGGCAGCTCAGGCCTCAGGGGGCTGAGCACAGCCAGTTGGTGTTCCCATGTGGCCATCTGCAGGCCCACGATCTGTGGCTATGTCTGTCCGCACCTACCTGGGGCAGCACAGGGTCACACATGCACACACCGAATAGTCTTAGGGACAGTCATGACTATGCCTACATCCTACCTAAACATAACTCTGGAGAGGGCTTGCAAAGCAGCTCTAGGCCTCAGGACACATCACTCAGAAGATGGGATGTTCTCACTTTTACTGTTTTTACACTGAAGCGGTTACTTCTTAAAACTTCACGTATTTGGGGGCGGCACCTGTGGCTCAGTCACTTAAGGCGCCGGCCCCATATACCAAAGGTGGCGGGTTCAAACCCAGCCCCTGCCGAACTGCAACAAAAAACTAGCCGGGTGTTGTGGCGGATGTCTGTGGTCCCAGCTACTCGGGAGGCTGAGTTAAGAGAATCACCTAAGCCCAGGAGTTGGAGGTTGCTGTGAGCAGATTAACGCCACAGCACTCTACTGAGGGCGATAAAATGAGACTTTGTCTCTACAAAAAAAAAAAAAAATTCACATATTTAGCTTTTTTAAAGACAAGGTCTCACTCTGCTGCCCAGATTAAGAGTGCCATGAATTTTTTTTTTTTTTTTGAGACAGAGCCTCAAACTGTCACCTGGATAGAGTGCCCCAGCATCACAGCTCACAGCAACCTCCAATTCCTGGGCTCAAGCAAGTCTCTTGCCTCCGCCTCCCAAGTAGCTGGGACTATAGGCGCCCGCCACAACGCCCGGCCATTTTTAGGTTGCAGCCGTCATTGTTGGTTGGCAGGTCCGGGCTGGATTTGAACCTGCCAGCTCAGGTGTGCGTGGCTGGTGCCTTAGCCCGTTGAGCCAGCGCCAAGCCTTTTTTTTTAAGACAGAGTAGAGTGGTAGAGTGCCACGGTGTCATAGCTCACAGTAACCTCAAACTCCTGGGCTTAAGCAAGTCTCTTGCCTCAGACTCCCAAGTAGCTGGCAGCCGCCACAACACTCGGCTGTTTTTAGAGATGTGATCTTGCTCTGGCTCAGGCTGATCTCAAACCTGTGAGTTCAGGCAATCCACCCACCTCGGCCTCCCAAGTGCTGGGATCATAGGCCTGAGCCACCCTACCCGGCCCTGCCATGATATCTTTATAGCCCACAGCAACTTCAAACTCCTGGTCTCAAGTAATCCTCCCACCTCTGCCTCCTGCAGTGCTGGGATTGCAGGTGTGAGCCACGGAATGCAGCCACCTCTAACACTTTGATCCTGAATGTTTCTCTATCACATCACCAGGAGCTCAAAGACCAACATTGCACAACGCGAAGGCTGGGCCCTACTGAAGGACTCTCGGACGTCAGAAACCATGGTGAATAAGCTTGCCACAAAGACTTACCCAGGACCAAGTTGGAGGTAGGACCCTAGGGCAGACTGAACTGGCTTCTCCCCAGTGTCTGCCCTCCAAGGTTGTGCTGACATTTCCCAGTCTTGCCAAGGTGACTGGTCAAAACACCAACAGGACAAAAAACAATCATTTTCTCAGGTGTCCTCATCAGACCTCAGCAGGACTGACCTGCTCCTTCCTTTCAGGAACACTATCTCTGTCAAACCATCTCAAATACCTCACAAGCAGAAATACAGTTAAATTCTCTCAGGAACTTCTTGTTTATTTAATTATGTTAGAAAATGTGTCCTTATATTCCCAGTGCTTGGAATTTCTATAAATGTCTTAAAGACACGTATAAAGAACATGCATGTTCTGAGTGCAAGATTGAACATAATTATTAAACCAACCTCACAGACTCTACATCCTTACACTTTCTTTTTTTTTTTTTTTTTTTTGCAGTTTGGCCAGGGCTGGGTTGGAACCCACAATATGGGGCCAGCACCCTACTCGCTGAGCCACAGGCACTGCCCTATATCCTTACACTTTCATTTATCAAATGCTGAGTTTCTTTAAGATGTAGTAAGTTTTAGCAAATAGAGTATAAAACAATTTCAAAAACTTCTCTAATATATGAAGTAATTAAAAACAAGTAAGTCCTTGCCCAACCTCTAGCTGTTTTTCTTTTTCCTTTTCTCTGAGTTTTCCCTCCATGCCTTCTAAGTAGCGGCAGCGATCACACTGCAGATCCTCACACGGCTCCCTCTCGGCTGCTCCCTTCTGACCCACCGAGTTCTGAAGTGCAGCTAGAACACAGGATAAATTTCATTTAGTTTACAATAAGACGTGTCCTCCTCACTTCAGACTCGCTCATTTTAATCACACACTTACAGTCAGTCTGGTTCTGGGCTTGAAAACTCTTCTCCAACTCAGCTCTCTGTTCTGCCAACTCTTTCTGAAACTGGTTCTGTAAATCCTCCATCTCTAATTGATGCTTTGCAGATAATTCTTTGCGGAGCTTTTCTAAGCATAAATCTCTTTCAGATTCCCAGTCTTGCTTCAGGGTCTAATTTAAAAGAAAAAAGTAATTACAGTCAAGAGTTGATTATCCATGGTAAAGAAATTTAAGTCACAGTCAAAAGCTAAGAGTGAGGCTGACAAGGTAGTCACACCTGCAATCCCGATTCCTCAGAAGGCTAAGTGGGAGCATCATTTTGGAAAGGAATTCAAGGCCAGCCTAGGCAACACAGCAAGATGACTCTATGGAAAATAGTAGCTAGCCATTGTGGTGGCACCTGTAGTCCCAGCTACTAAGGAGGCTGAAGCAGGAGGGTCATTTGAGCCCAGGAGGTTGCTGTGAGCTATGATGAAGCCACTGCACACCAGTCTGGAGGACAGAGCAAGACCCTATCTCAAAAACAAAAACAAAAACAAACAAAAAAAAAACACTGCCAAGAGGGGACAATTATAATCAGACTAAAATGTCCCACAAATGGGTTCTTGGTGTCCAGTTAGTCTCTTTATCAACTCCTGAAAAGACAGAAACAAAAGTATCTGAAGGTTTAGTCAAAGAACAAAGGACCACCTATTTCAAAACAGAACCAGCCCCTGAATGCAAAGTGGAATCCAGTCACCCTCAAAAGTTCATAAACCCATCTCTCCGCAAGTCCAGAGGGCAACAGCAACTCTGCCAGCGTCTGTCCGGGGCTGGACACTTTGTCCCCACTTCCTAGCCAGAGGGGCAGGAGGCTGGACACTTTCTACCCACAGCCTGACAGTGTGGCCAGCACATACAACTCAGGACGCCCCTCACATTCAGCATCAGTTGGGTGTCACTCTATTCCACCAAAGGCCTGGTGCCAGCCTGGTGTGGCTACCAAAGGTCATGATGACCTCCCACAACCCCCATGGCACCCTGTCCCATCCGTAACTTCTTTCTTGCTCCTCAAGGAGCCCAGCCTTCCACCCCAAGCCTCTCAAGGAATTGCTACATTCATTTTCCTTATTGGACACAAGCCCAAGAGGACAGAGGCCGCATCCCAAACCACAGCTCAGGTCAGGGCAATGACAGCCATACACAAAACTAGCACAGGTAGGACACAGAATCAGTGTGAAACAATAAAACAAGTTTTCTGACAAATACAAATTGTACTAACAAAAGAACGCAACACATTTTCAACTAGCACTCTCCAGTACAGCTCTGATCAGATACTGTTTGAACTAGGTAAGGACAATGACTGGGGACTAGAGAAGGGTAAGAAAAGAAAAACAATGTACACACAATTTTTATTTTTTTTAAGAGATAGCTAATTTTTCTATTTTCAGTAGAGACAGGGTCTCATTCTTACTCAGGCTGGTCTCAAACTCTTGAGCTTAAGGGATCTTCCTGCCTCCGTCTCCCAGAGTGCTGGCACTACAGGTGTGAGCTATCGCACCCAGAAAGGATTATTTTTCTAATCAATCACATTACCTCTATTATCTGGACATTCTTCTCCATCTCTGATTGTAACTTCTCCTTCAGCTCAGCTGTAAGAAAAACATAAAAAGTACCTCAGACCACTCAATCTCTTTTTTTTTTTTTTTCCAGTTTCTGGCTGTGGCTGAGTTTGAACTCGACACCTCTGGCATATGGGACTAGTGCTCTACTCCTTTGAGCCACAGGTACTGCCCACAGTCTCCACTTTTTTAATGGGTACACCCACCAGTTGCCCCAAGGACATTTGCCAACGTTCCCAAGACAACAGGATTAGTCTGTGATGACTAGTTTAAATAACAAGATGTATTTGTGCCAAAGCAAAGGAACTGAGACTTCTAGCCACACAGGACCACAGTGAAGGTCAGTCCCTAGGACCCCCCCACCTGTCACTACTTAAAACCCACTCTAACCTCTGGCCACAAGAACCCCAGAGCTCACGCACATCAGATTCTAGGCAAGGCGATAGAGGCAGCTATAGGGTTCAACATCCCTCAATCCCAAAAGGAAAGAAGCCCAAGAAAATAGTTCTAAGCAGCAACAGGGGTGCTCAGGAGCCTCCTGAGGAGCAGCAGGTGTAGGGCATAGGAAGGGACAGGTACATCAAAGGTGCATGGGTCTGAGAGGTGGGCATACACCTGGAGACCTGGGCAGGAAGAAAGAGGCACTGGTAGGCCTCAGGAAGGGCAGGTTTAGAGCAGCGGTTCTCAACCTGTGGGTTGAGACTCACAGGAACTGTATTAAAGGGCCACAGCATTAGGAAGGTTGAGAACCAGGCAGTGCCTGTGGCTCAGTGAGTAGGGCACCGGCCCCATACACTGAGGGTGGTGGATTCAAACCCAGCCCCGGCCCCATATACTGAGGGTGGTGGATTCAAACCCAGCCCCAGCCATACTGCAACAAAAAATAGCCAGGCGTTGCAGTGGGCACCTGTGGTCCCAGCTACTCGGGAGGCTGAGGCAAAAGAATCGTCTAAGCCCAAGAGCTAGAGGTTGCTATGAGCTGTGACACCACAGCACTCTACCAAGGGCGACAAAGTGAGACTCTGTATCTTTAAAAAAAAAAAAAAGCAAAGTTGAAATCCACTGGTCTAGAGAAACAGTGCACGCATCAGGACACAAGGCCAGCCACAAGCAGGATGAGGGGGCGGAGCAAGGCAGGCCTCAGTGGACTGTGATGACACCAGCCAAGGCGCACACACAGAGAAAGCCACACAAACAAGACAAGAGGCAAACCACATTTGAAATGTTAAAAACCAGGCGTGGCAGCTAAAATTTATAATCCCAGCCCTCTGGGAGGCAAAGGCAGGTGGACTGCCTGAGCTCACAGGTTCGAGACCAACCTAAGCCAAAGCGAGACCCTATATCTAAAAATAGGTCGGCATTATGGTGGGCACCTGTAATCCCAGTTACTTAGTAGGCTGAGTCAAGAGAATCACTTGAACCCGAGAGTTTGAGGTTGCTGTGAGCTGAGATACCACAGCACTCTACCGAGGGCAACAAAGTAAGACTCTGTATCCAAAAAAAATAAATAAATAAAATGTTAAAAAACAAGGGAAGAAAATAAAACCATGTATTTGTGTGTTTGCTTAAAAAAAAAAAAAAGAAAAAAGTAGCTAATGTCTTGGCTGGGGGCGTGTTGAAGTCTCCCCTCTCCCGTATCTGCTGCTCCCCCCCACCTGGAGGGACCTGGTTTCTAATGGTCTTCTAAGATTCCCTCATGAGTTTCTTCATTTATTTATTTATTTATTTATTTATTTTTTGAGACAGAGTCTCACTATGTTGCCTTCCATACAGTGCTGTGGCATTACAGCTCACAGCAACCTCAAACTCTTGGGCTTAAGCCGTTCTCTTGCCTCAGCCTCCCAAGTAGCTGGGACTACAGGCGCCCGCCACAATGCCCGGGTGTTTTTTGTTACAAGTGTCATTGTTGTCTAGCTGGCCCAGGCTGGGTTCAAACCTGCCAGCTTCCGTGTATGTAGCTGACGCTGTAACCACTGTGCTACAGTACCAAGCCGACACTAGCTACTTTCTGCAGGGAAACAGAGCATAACAGGGTAGGATGAGGGTTCTTTCTGGGGTGACAAATGTTCTAAACTAGGATTGCTCTTAACTCTGTCAGTGTACCAAAAGCTGCCAAATTGCTCACATTAAAAGGGTGGATTACATCTCAATAGAGTTCTTTAAAAAGAGTTCCCCAAAGTAGCAACTACTTTAAGAAAATATGCACCAAAAACCCATTAAAATAAAACATAAAAGTAAATGTTAGACAAAGAGCTCAGTTTAGGCACCCATGAGTCAGTGGTTAGGGCGCCGGCCACATGCACCAAGACTGCTGGGTTTGAACCCAGCCTGAGAATACTAAACAACAATGACAACTGCAACAAAAAAATTGCCAGGCATTGTGGCAGGCGCCTGTAGTCCTAGCTACTTGGGAGGCTGAGGCATGAGAATCACTTAAGCCCAAGAGTTTGAGGTTGCTGTGAGCTGTGACGCCACGGCACTCTACCGAAGGCTACATAGTAAGACTGTTTAAAAAAAAAGAAAAAGAAAACAAGAGCTCAGTTTAGACAGAATAATCACCAAATTTAAAAGCACCTAGGCAAACCAGTAAATTGCAGCCACCCTCCAGGAGTGATATGGCCCTACTGGAGCAGTTTGAGGTCACCTTCCAATGACATCTTCAAAATTAATTAACGTGAGTCCAGTGGAGAACCTCAACAAGAGAGCAGGACAACACACAGGCAAGCCCAACACAGAGCCTCACGAGGCAGAGGCTGTAGGCAGCCAGAAGAACCAACGCTGCAGAGTGGCCAGTGCTATCCCAGGCCCAGCCTAGACATCCAGCCAGACAGGTCTGAGATCAGAAAATTGCCCTCAAACTCCTCACACCACAGGTACCACGTGAGGGTTTACATGCCTAATAAGAAAGTTGGAATTTGTGCTAAGAATGAAAAAATTACTAAAGAAATAAGCCAACTTCTTTCAGAAACCCCAAAGAATGCTAATTTGCAACCTGGAGGTGTCCTGGCTGCACCTGGGAAATAGGGCCCTGATACATGTCTGGCACCTACTCCCTGCCCATCTGCCTGTCCTCACCTGAGAGTATGCAGCACCTGCCTCCTGTCCAGCTACCTGTCCTCACCTGAGCGTGTGCAACACCTGCTTTCTGTTTACCTGCCTGTGTTACCTGAGCGTGTGCAGCACCTGCTTCCTGTCCACCTGCCTATCCTCACCTGAGCCTGTGCAGCACCTGCTTCCTGTCTACCTGCCTGTCCTCACTTGAGCCTGTGTAGCACCTGCTTCCTGTCCACCTGCTTGTCCTCACTTGAGCCTGTGTAGCACCTGCTTCCTGTCCACCTGCTTGTCCTCACATGAGCGTGTGCAGTACCTTCCCCCTGTCCAGCTACCTGTCCTCACCTGAGGATGTGTAGCACCTGCTTCCTGTCCACCTGCTTGTCCTGAGCATGTGCAGTACCTTCCCCCTGTCCAGCTACCTATCCTCACCTGAGAGTGTGCAGCACCTGCTCCATGCCCATCTGCTTGTCCTCAACTGAGCCTGTGCAGCACCTGCTCCCTGCCCACCTGCCTCTGTCCTCACCTGAGCCTGTGCAGTACCTGTTTCCTGGCTACACCTGAGCGCCATCTCCTCCTTCTCCCGAACGTGCTCCTCCCTGATGAGCCCCAGCTCATGCTGCTGCCGGCTCTGCAGCAGGGCCAGCTCCTGGGCATGTCGGCTATTCAGCATCTCCCGCAGCTCCGTCAGCGCCGTCTCCTTCTCCTTCTGTAGGTTGGCCTGCGCCAGCTCCAGCTGCACCATGTGCATGTTGCTGAGGCTCAGACGTAATGCTTCCAGCTCTAGGCTGTGTACCGGCTGAAGCAGAAAGGAGCACCTGATGAGCAGGCAAAAACAGGCAGAGCTTCCCCAAGGGCAGACGCAGGGCACCCAGAAAGCCCCAATGCCACTGCAACGCTAATCAGCTCCTCGGCCAGGGTCCTGCCCACAGTCCCTCATTTCCCAGGGGTCTCCACTGTGCCTTAATCCCTGCTGCCACCAGGTGGGCCTCCCACTTCATACATCACCCTCTTTTGCACTGGACAAAAGCACTGTCTGTATTGAGAGTGGGAGTCTTAGGTGATTGGGGTGGTCGGCTCTAATGTCGGTATGCATCACTTATGCAGCCTACAAATGGCCAGATGCCCTGCCCTGGGAATCCCTCCACTGGCCCTTATAGCAGCCCACACATACAAACAAACAAAAAAGAGGAGATGGCAAGCCAGCAGCCCCCACCCATCCACCTAGAACCCTCCCCAGCCCTGGTAAGAATCACAGAAGACCCGCTGTGACCACATGAGGCTGAGAGTCCCATGCCCTGGGCCCGCATACTGTGTCACCTGTGTCTGCTGCTGCTCGTTAGGTCTGCCCAAGAGGTCAATAATCTCAAGTTCATGTTCTTGTTCACGTTCCTGGGGAAGGAAAGCAAAAGATGTGGCCCAAAATTGACATGAGAAAATGATCACTAAGAAATCTTGGTTCGGCTCGGCGCCTGTGGCTCAACGGGCTAAGGCGCCAGCCACGTACACCTGAGCTGGCGGGTTCGAATCCAGCCCCAGGACCCGCCAAACAACAATGACGGCTGCAACCAAAAAATGACTGGGCGTTGTGGCGGGCGCCTGTAGTCCCAGCTACTTGGGAGGCAGAGGCAAGAGACTCGCTTGACCCCAGGAATTGGAGGTTGCTATGAGCTGTGATGCCATGGCACTCTATCCAGGGTGACAGCTTGAGACTCTGTCTCAAAAAA
>CAUYON010199128.1:0-10348 GCA_963573935.1 Arctocebus calabarensis
AACAATGACAGCTGCAGCCAAAAAATGGCCGGACGTTATGGTGGGCGCCTGTAGTCCCAGCTACTTGGGAGGCAGAGGCAAGAGACTCACTTGAGCCCAGGAATTGGAGGTTGCTGTGAGCTGTGATGCCACTGCACTCTATCCAGGGTGACAGCTTGAGGCTCTGTCTCAAAAAAAAAAAAAAAAATTAAAAAAAAAAGACAAAATGACAAAATACAGACAAATTTCCTTGGCAAATATGTAGAAAAATTCTGAAGTATATATTAGCAAGCCTAGTTCAGCATAATACCATCAAAAATAAAATATGCCTCAAAAGGAATTATTACAAGAATGAAAGGTAGTTTGCTACTATGAAAGGCAAAATGTTATTCTATTAATAAGCCAATGGGGGGGGGGGGAACTTGCAATCTCAATAGGTATCAACATAAACTCCATATTTACTTAAAATTCTTAGTGAGATAGACATTGATAGACACCTTGACGGCATAAGAAAGAAAACCTATCTAAATGAATACCCATGCTTCTTGGTGAAAATCTCAGTTACTCACTGCAAGGGGGGCAGAAATCACCTTAGGAGTTTGCAAAAATGCAGATCACCAGGGCTTACATAAATTCTGGGATGTATACCCGGACCTGTAACCACACTTGGATAAACACTGTTCACCAGGCATCCATTACAGTTAGGAACAAGGCAAGGTGGTCTCTAACCACCACCATCATTTAACTGAGGCTCTGGAAGCCTCATTCAAAAAAAAAAAAGAACAGAGGCAAAAAGTTCCACCTATTATTCGATGTTCATATGAAAAACCAAACCAAATTAATTAAAATACACTTAGCACCAGTAAAAAAGTTCAAGTAGCTTACAAATAGATAATTACAGTTCAATAATCACTTCCTCATTTATGAGTAATACTAACCACTTAGAAAACATCTTGGAAAACACCACCCCTTAACACAGCGGTTCTCAACCTGTGGCTCACAACCCCTTTGTAACAATGAAAATACATCCTGCATATCAGATATTTACATTACGATTCATAACAGTAGCAAAATTATAGTTATAAAGTAGCAATGAAAAAATTTTATGGTTGAGGGTCACCACAAATTAGGAACTGTATTAAAGGGTCATGGCATTAGGAGGCATTAGGAAGGTTGAGAACCACTACCTTAACGTGAGTAACCAAAAATATAAAAACTACTTAGAAATAATGTACCAAATAAATCAAGGTCAAAAGAAGGTGTCCCCAAAAGGGAGATATGTTTTTAAATGTGCAGTCTCAATGTTCTAAAGCTATTGGTTGTGCCCCAATAAATCAAATAATTAAATATTTATCAATATCCCAGTTTTTCTGCAAGGGGATGGAATGATCCAAAAATTTCCTGGGAAAATCAAATTACAAGAAGTAAGATATTTATAAAGAAGAATAGTACAGGAGAATGTGCCCTGTATTACTAAGAATCTTGTGAAGCTATGTTAATTCAAATGACAGTATGGTAGAATCTCAGAAATAGAAGTACAGATTAAAAGAAAAGAATAGAAAGTTCAGAAGTAGATCTGGTCACATGTATATAAATAGATATATACACATATATACGTGTACACACAGACATACATTCATATGAGAAAAATTCAATTTTGACAAATTATTTCATAAATATTTTAATTTTCCATGTAAATTTCTGAGGGCAACTTTGTGACCAAGTTCTTGCTATTCTCATGTCTGGTTGTACAGAAGGAAGGTCAGGAGAACACAGAATAAGTGGTTAAGGATTCAGGATTGGTCTGCGAAAACCCCAATAGGTGTCTCCAGGCTCTCTGTGGCTTCCTAAATATTTACCAAGCTCTTAGTCTGCATTATTGCAGGGTCAGAGGGCAGGCAGGCATGGGAGTCCCGCTCCTATACTTGATGTTTGACCCAGAGCGAATTACTCAGCCTGACCCCAATTTCCCCATTGGTAAATGGGGCACACACTCCCAGATCTGTCTCATTTTGGTTTTGGTTTTCCTCATCATTAAAAGTATGAAACAATAATACCTACTTCAAAGGGTTGTCATGAGAAGCAAATGAAAAAAGAATGCACACTGCTTAGAACTGTGCCTGATGTGGAGTAAGTGATCAACAATGGTCGTTTTTCAACGTCATAATTATCCTGGGGATCAAGGCCCCTCCTTCTCCAATGTTGGAGCACGTGACTCAAACCTAAGCCAATCAGCTCTTTGGGGCCCCTGGACAACAGTGATTGGTTCAGTAATGAACATGTGACCTAAATCAAAGCTAATAAAATGCAATGAGACTTTTGCTTGTTAGGAAAGAAATTTACACTTTAGGCCGAGAGCAGCGGGTCACGTTGGTAATCCTAGCACTCAGGGAGGCCAAGGGAGTTGGATAGCTTGAACTCAGGAGTTTGAAACCAGCCTGAGCAAGAGCAAGACTTTGTCTCTACTAAAAATAAAAAAAACTAGCCGGGCATCATGGTGAGCTCCTGTAGTCCTAGTTACTCAAGAGACTGAGGCAAGAGGATCACTTGAGCCTAGGAATGTGAGGTTGCTGTGAGCTATAATGCCAAGCCATTCTACCTAGGGTGGCAGAGTGAGACTCTGTCTCAAAAATAAAACAAAACAAACAAAAACCCCAAAACGAAATTCACTTTTTTTTTTCTTTTGATACAGAGTCTCAAGCTATAGTCCTGGGTAGAGTGCTGTGGCATCACAGCTCACAGCAACCTCAAACTCTTGGGCTTAAGCGATTCTCTTGCCTCAGCCCCCCAAGTAGCTGGGACAACAGGCGCCCACCACAACGCCTGGTCATTTTTGTTGTTGTTGTTGCAGTTGTCATTGTTGATTAGCTGGCCCGGCTGGGTTTGAAACCACCAGCCTCGTGAATGTGGCCAGCGCCCTGCCCACTGAGCTACGGCCCCGCCAGAAATTCACATTTTTTTATGCTGGAGTCAGGCACAGGAGAATAAACCTCTGAGAGCTGCTGTTAGCCGTCTTGAACCCCTGAGTCTTCTATCCACTACCCTGAAATAGGTCAACAGAGAAAGAGAGCAGAGAACTACCGTGAGAGAAATAGTGTACTTGTGAATTTCATCCCCGCATGGAGCCACACCTCCGGTTTGTGAGTCAGTAGAACTCGCGCTCTCTGTCTCTTTCCCTTTCCCCTGCCCCCACCATCCTTAAATTAATTAGAATTTGGTTTTCTGTCATGTGCAACTGTATTATTATTCTAGCATGACCTCAAATGAAAAGTTTCCAAATTCTCCTGAACAAATCAGGTCTGCTGGTGTTACTGACATAAGCTCAGCACCCGGCACGTTTTCCATCCTGAACAGTGAGTGGTCACACATTCATGAATGATGATCCTTGACCCGAATGATGGACATTTTAAGGATGAAAACAACATTGCCCTTTTCCAAATTATGGTTGAGAGCAGAGGACTCAAGACTAGTCAAAAGCTTCAAGCAGCAGCCCCAGGGCTGGAATGGAAATTAGCCAGAAACCATCATTTCAAATTCTAAAAGGTCATTGTTTATGACAGGATTCTTTAATGTTCGCTCAAAACCAGATGCTAAGTCAGACATGGAAGGAGAGGGCTGGAATGACGGTCATGGCCAGCTTGTTTCCACGACCCAGTAAACTCCATCCATGCCTAATGAGGCTGGCAGTGACCTCCTGATGCCGCCTTCAGACTTTTAACATTAGATCATCTGTCACACAGAACCTCACCTCATGGCATTTCACCAGTTGCCTCTATTAAAATCAGCAGTGGTTGAAATGTACATGTTTGACTGTTTTCTGATCAAAAAGAAGACAAGACATCCCACATGAGTTCTTGGGTGGCATTTCCAGGGGCTTTCCTTAAAACTATTAGGAAGGAGGCTGCAAATTCAACATGTTCAAAACCAAATTCACTGTCCCCCTATGGCTAAACTTCTCATCACTAAATGGCATCACTGTCCATCAGAAGGGTCAAAGGCAGAAACCTGGGAGTTCCCTGAATTCATGCTGCCTCACCCTTTATACACAACAAGCAGGAAATTTTGTGGATTCAAGCATTGCCCCAAGTGATGGCCAGTGTGACCATAACTACTGCCACCTCCCTAATGTGGGAGTCCAACGTTATTACTAGATTATTGCATTAAAGCCTCAACCAGTCTTCACATATTCCTCTTCCATTCCACTAAATGGAATTTAATCCTAAAAGATGAAAAGCTGATCATGTCAGATTTTAAATCTCCCATTTTGAAGTTTCCAAAGGATTTCTGTTGCCCCCAGGACAAAGTCTAACTTAATGTGCCTCCAAGGATCTGCATGACATGGCCTCTATCTAATCTACCTCTCCAGTTTTGCCCAGCTCTGCACTCTCCCATGCCCTGAACAGACACCTTGCTCTAGCCCTGGGGGAAAGTCTGCTTTCTGTCTCATGCTACACTCCCTGTAGCCTCTAGAACTGCGTTCATGCTGTTCCCCTCCTGAAACACCTCCCATCCCTTCCTCTCTCCATCCTCGTCCATCTTTCAGCTCTTGAGAGTTGCAATTTTTTTTTTTTGAAGATTCTTCTTAGTGTAGGGAGGCAGCTAGGTAGATAAAGGGGAAGGCCATGGAGTCATATTGTTTGACTTTAAATTCTGTTTCACATAATAACTATGCATGTGGGTGGCACCCATAGCTCAGTCAGTGGGTCGGGCTCTGGCCACATACACTGAGGCTTGCAGGTTTGTTGTTTTTTTTTTTTTTTTTTTTTTGAGATAGAGCCTCAAGCCGTCACCCTGGATAGAGTGCCGTGGCATCACAGCTCACAGCAACCTCCAATTCCTGGGCTCAAGCAAGTCTCTTGCCTCCGCCTCCCAAGTAGCTGGGAATATAGGCACCCCACCACAATGCCCGGCCATTTTTTGGTTGCAGCCATCATTGTTGTTTGGCGAGCCCTGGCTGGATTCGAACTGGCCAGCTCAGGTGTATGTGGCTGGTGCCTTAGCCAGTGGAGCCACAGGCGCCGAGCCAGGCTGACGGGTTTGAGTCCAGCCTGGGGCCAGCTAAAAACAACAATGACAACTCCAACAACAACAAAAATAGCCAGGCGTTGTGGCAGGGGCCTGTAGTCCCAGCTACTTGGGAGGCTGAGGCAAGAGAATTGCTTAAGCCCAAGAATTTGAAGTTGCTGTGAGTTGTGACGCTACAGTCCTCTACACAGGGTGACAGCTTGAGACTCTGTCTCTAAAAAAAAAAAAAGCTATACATGTGACTATAGACCTTACTTAACCTCTCTGTGCATAAGTTTTCTTTTTGTTTTTTTTAAATCAGTGGGAGGTCCAGGCAAGGATCAAACCCATGACCCTTGGTTTATAAAGCCAGTGCTCTAACTATGGAGCTAGAAAACCCAGTCTAGCCTAAGTTTTTTTATCTATAAAATGAGGATAATAAGGGTTGTTAAAAGGGTCAAATGCAGTTATGCAAATTACTTAGCATAGTAGCTGGCACTAAATTCTCAAACAACATTAGATATCATTATTATTAATATTATTTCACTTGTTGTACATAGATGCTCCCAAAGGCTCATCTTTGATCCTGTTCTCTTATTTTTCACAGCCTTTTTGGAGGCTCTATTCACATTCAAGGCCCTGCCTTTTACCACTGATGACTTCTAAATGTATATTTTCAAATCATACCACACTTCTAGAATCTTCTTCACTCAGGTATTGCAATAACCTGCTGGATAATCTCTTGCTCCCCTCATATATCTCAAAAGTCTGTTTCTACATGATACCTGACTGTATTTTAAAACATCAGTTCAGATTACACTGCTCTTCTGTTTAACACCTTTCAATGACTTCCCTTTCTGTCAGGATTCACAGCTTCAGACTCTTAACATTGGGACTGGAGAATTCTTGTGGGGGCCAGTCCTGTGCATTGCAGAATATCTAGCACCATCCCAGGTCTCACTTACTAGATCCAGTAGTACCTATATTTCCCCCACCCCACAACCAAAAATGTCTCCAGACATCACCAAATGTCCCTGTTGAGAACCACCACCTTAGGATAAACTCCAGATGCTTTATGTTCATCTTCGAGGTCATTTCTAGGTCACACGCTCATCCTGAGAGACAGGCAGGAGCTCGTTCCACCCAAATCACATGGGCTGAGAATAGGGTGACAGGACAACCCCCAAAGAAAACCAGAACATTGTTACCCGAAGAAGGAGGAATGGATGTGCCTAGTTCTCTGTTTCCCGGATCCTAGCACTGGCACTGGTCAAGAGAAATGTTTGTTTAGTGACTGCCCAATAGTTCCTTCCATTCTTGAAATTTTCCACCCTCACACACAATCTTTTTAAGGTGGACAGTTCATAAATTTAAACCCCCATCCACCAAGAACCTGAGGACTCCCAGCTCAGTTTTCCTGCATCCTGCTTCATCTCACATGTGAAGGATGTGACCACAGATCCCGACTCTTTGTGGAGTTGTGGCTAAGCTTTGTGGGTGTTTATGAACAAAGACACAAGATGCTATGAACTCTCCAGGCCCTGTCAAACTTTATCCCAGCAGGGTTGCATTTTAATCAAAGACACTTCTTTCAGTGCCTGCTGAAATCTCACGTTGCCTCTTATATTCCAGGGATAGGGGAATAACGGCTTAGCTTAGATGCAACTAAAGAGATCTTGAGCACAGAGGTACCGGAACCCACCCAGGGATCATGTTTCATCACCCACTGAAGATGAGAAGGCAGAACTAGAAGGAAATCTTCTAACAGAAATATGAAAATAGCTCTTTTAATTTCTTTCCTCAACTATCTGAAGTCAGTCAACAGAATTAAAATATAGCTGTGGTGAAGGCTTTCCATTTCTTTTGGTCTCACGATTCTTTCACATTTTGTACAAATTATTGAGCTTTTGTTTATGCAGGTTTATTTATTTGGTATTTCTTGTATTATAAATTAAAATTCAAAAAGTTAAAAATATTTATCTTGAAATTCATTTGAAAATGCTAAACTCAATTGTTTGTTAACATAAACAATATGAAAAATAACTACATTTTCTAGGACAAGCAAGTAATGAGAAGAGTGGTATTTGTTTTTACATTTTTGAAAATCTTTTGAGTTCCTGGCTTGATGGAAGAGAGATTCTCCTATCTGCTTCTCTGTATTTGATCTGTTCCCTAGGTTATTAAAGCTGAAGTATTTGAAGAAAATCTAGCCTCACATAAATATGTGGTTAGGCATGAGTGATAACTTGAATAGTCTTTGAAGGTAATTGTGGATGTTCTTTGATACTACAGCAAAACTCGACAAGTGGTAATTTCTTAAAGGCTAGTTGCCATGTGGAATCCGAAGCCATGTCAGTTAACTTCTCATGCTCTACTACATGAAAATCCCGTGTTCTAATCCTGCACCTTGGATGGATCTTTTACCCAGGCGTGATTTTGTAATGCTGTGCATTGGTCACGCGGGAATTATTGCTTCATCGAGTCACACAGGTCTTCTAAATTTGGCACATCTTCATTATGCAATATAAAATCAAATCACTTTGGCTCACAGGGCCAAACACCCAGTTTTCCAAAATCATAATTTTCACTTGAAACCTTGAATGTTATCCTTAGCAACAAATACTGTCAGTTGCTTTCTTTGAAGTGACAGGCTCACGTAGCTCATTTTTGAGAAAATATCTGCCAAATACCTAGCCCTGAATAACCATAATTTACCTGTCAGTCATTCTTTTAAGTAAATAGGGTGTTTCATGAAAAAAAAAAATAAAGCAGCTAGTTCAGCTAGCAACTCGGCTCACAAGGGCCTTTGCTTGAGACCATCACCATGCTCTGGTTTGCAGCTACAGTGCTTAACGTGTGCATCTCATTTGATTACGCAGAATATTAATACCTAATCCTCAAGGTTTGAGATTTAATAAAAGTAATGCATTTGCTATGAGCTATAATGCCATGGCACTCTACTGAGGGCAACAAAATGAGACTGTGTCTCAAAAAAATATATAATAATAATCAGTAAAATACAAGCAATGCTTTTTTACTGCTCCATTAGGGACATTTCCAGCTGAAACTAGCATCGTCTTTTCCTGTGAGTGAGTGGTGGTGATGAAGAAAATGACTATTGTGTCACTTTGCTTCGTGTTCAGCCACTAGCAGTTGTGCCTACCATTGTTTTTGCATCATCAGTGCAAATGCCATCACAATGAAACAGGCAAATCACATTTTATTATAACTCTAAAATAGTTTTGACTTCGCCATTCCTCTGAAGGGATCTTGGAAGAACCCTCCAAGCCTCCAAGCCTTGAGGTTAACAGACCACACATTGAGAATTCTGGCCTATAACATCAGGATTAAGGGCCTTGGTTTTCAGATTTAAAAGTCCTGAGTTTGAATTCTACCTCGACCACTTGCTCACTATGAGAATTTGGGACAGTTTTCTGAGTTTCATTTGCTTACCAGTAAAATGGGTGCAGGGGGCTTTGGGGAAGATTAAGGGAAAAGATGCATGCAAACATTTAATATGCACTTAATGTTGTTATTTATGAAGTCTTAATGGTTACCCAGTGTGGCTCATCTGGAGAATATTCTAGAACATAAGATTCCCTCAGGTTTTGATCACCTTTCATCAACCAATGTGAAAAGAATCAGGTCCAAGACTTGTCACCAAAGACTATAAGTCTCTGTTCCCTGGTAGGGTCTCCATTAGCTGTATCAGATCATTGGCTTTGCTTCAGTATTCCCTGATAATGTGAAGATTCTTGGGGAAGAAAAGAGCAGTGGTAAGCATAGCTTGGACAATGCAGATGAGTAGATTCTGTCCATTCTGTTTATCTCAGGAAAAGGGAATAACTAACACCAAATTAGTAGTTATCCCCATAGCAACCCTGTGAAGAGATACAATGGTAATCCCTATTTTATAGATGAAGAAACTGAGATGCAGAGAATAAGGCATGTGTCTAGAGTCACATGGCCATAGGTGGTTGAGCTGAGACTTGAGCCCAAGACATCTGCAGGTAGAGAATGGGTTCTTAACCACAACATTATACTAAAATAAGAAAAGTAGAAAATAAGGAGAAGAATGATTTTTCCAGAAAGATCCTTTCCCCCACATAAGGCTTGTGTTTAAAAGAAGTCTAATTTTGCTCTGTTAAAAAAAAGAAAGAAAAAACTCTATGAGGCAATCAGAAACTGCCGGGAAAATGAAAACAGTACCAAAAAGCCGAAGTGTGACACAAACAAATATATGACATGATTTTGAGCAATTGATTGTGTTAGGAGACTCCATTTGGACCTATTTCTTTAAATGACTCGGAGATTGTGACATTGGAACCACAAAAGGGAAAAATGTAATCCTAGAAAATGACTCAGCTTCTCGTCGAACATTATCTACATAGTCATAATAATGTTCTTTGGTTTTCAAACTTCAGAATCAATCTATAGCCTGAGCATGGAAGACATCTGTATAGTTACAGAACAAAATGTAAATGGAATGAATCTGGGTGGTGAAAAGGTACAACTACTACTGACAGGCATGGGTAGGAGAAAGTGGGGAGCACGAACATCTTCATTCTAGAAAGTGGGAAGCTAAGACATTTTCCCCAAGGTGGATGGAAAAGGAAATAAAGACATATGTTAGTTTTTAAAAATTAGAAAGCTAATCAATTCAGAGGGAGGAACAAGTTAGCTAAATTCTCACCTATCGTGGCAGGAATCAATAGATTGTAAATCAAGAAATAGAGGGATGAACATGTTATTTAGAGATGTGGCTGTTATCACCAGAAGAACTGAATCAGATATGGTTTAAAAAAACTTGCTCTGGGGAATAAAACTTTGGGGGACAAGAACCCTCAAAGTGAGTGCTTCTATGTGATTTTTAAAATAGGATACATGATTAAATGTTTAATAAATTATAAGATAATTTTTTAAAGTTTTAGAGTAATGTATGAAGAATTTGAACTTGAAGAGAAAAATATACTCTCTCTAATCTCTTTGACTTTGGTGGAACAGAAAAATAGGGAAATGATATTTATTAGGTATTCACCAAACTGAAAGTAGCAGTCATTTGAGGGAAAGGGATGAGATTATGCTGAAGGTACAGGGGAAACCTTGTCTTATCTACTTTGTTTTAAAAGTTTCTAAAGAAGACAGATGAATGGCTAATGAACATATGAAAAAATGCTCATCATCCCTAATTATTAGAGAAATGCAAATCAAAACCACCCTGAGGTACCATCTAACCCCAGTGAGAATGGCCCACATCACAAAATCTCAAAACTGCAGATGCTGGCATGGATGTGGAGAGAAGGGAACACTTTTACACTGCTGGTGGGACTGCAAACTGATACAACCTTTTTGGAAGGAAGTATGG
>CAUYON010199130.1:0-25260 GCA_963573935.1 Arctocebus calabarensis
TAATTGGTGGGGCCACACCTATGGTGCATCTTAGAAGGGTACAGGTGAACCTTACTAAATGCAGAATACAAATGTCTTCATATAATAACTGAGAAAATGCCAGGAAGGCTATGTTAATCAGTTTGATGAAAATAGTTAAGACTGTATATGAAACCAGCACATTGTACCCCTTGATTACACTACTGTACACAGCTATGATTTAATAATAAAGACAATAAAATTTAAAAAAAATCAATCAACAAAAAATGTGCAAACAATCCCATCTACCACTGGGCAAGAGATATGAACAGAGCCTTCTCTGATGAGACAAACAAATGGCTAACAAATATTTGAAAAAATGCTCACCGTCCCTGATCTTCAGAGAATACACATTGTTGCAATTATAAATTTTGCTACTGTAAACATTCTATTGCAAGTGTCTTTATGATAAAATGTTGGTTTTTTTCTTTTGGGTAAATACCTAGCAGAGGGATTGCAAGGTCAAATGGTAGGTATACTTTTAGTTCTTTGCAGTATCTCCACACTCCTTACCTTAGAGTCTGTATTAGTTTGCAGTCCCACCAACAGTGTATAAGTGTTCCATTCTTTCCACATCCATGCCATCATTTTTTGCTTTAGGGCTTTTTGATAAGAGCCATTTTCATTGGTGTTATATGATATCTCATATGGTTTAATTTGTATTTTTCTGATATTACGAATGTTGAGCATTTTTTCAGGTTTCTGGGTGTTTTTCCTTTGAAACATATCTATTCCCAGGATCTTTTGATCTATTGAGTTAACACAATCCCTATAAAAATCCCAGCTGTCTTCATTGCAGAAACTGATAAGCTAATCCTAAGATTCATATGGATGAATCACCCAAAATATTTTTTCAGAAAAAGAATAAATTTGGAGAACTCATAATTTCTTATTTCAAATGTATTATAATGCAAAGCTACAGCATTAAAAAGAGTGTGATCCTGGCCTACATCTAGATAGATGCCTAGATCAGTAAAACAGAATTGAGAGTCCATAAGCCATCCAGTGTATCTCTGAGCAACTGATTCTTTACAAGAATGCCAGGAGCACTCCGTGAGGAAAGAAGAGCCTTTTCAATAAATGGTGCAGGGACAACTGGTTAACTACACACAAAGAGTGAAGTTGGAATCCTATCTCACACTGTACATAAAAATTAACTCAAAATGGATCAATAAACCTAACTGTAAGAGCTAAAATTACAAAACTTTTAGAAGGCAACATAGGTATAAATCTTCATGACCTTGGATTAGGCAGCAGGTGTTTATATTTGCAACTAAAAACACTAACGACCAAACCACAAAGAGGTAAGTTTGACTTTACCAAAATTAAAAACCTTTGTGGCCTGAAGGACAGTAAGAGAAAGTGAAGGCATTTTGGAGAAAGTGGGATAAAATATTCATAAATCATATATAGATATGGGATTTACATCTAGAATATACAGAGAGTGCCAAAAAATGTATACACATTTTAAGAAAGGAGAAAACTCTATTAAAATTGCAATCATATACACTGGTAACCAAAGGCAAAGACAAGTCACGTTTGACTTCTGCTATTATAAGAGGTACTCAGAGTGGTTACACTCACTGTCCGCATACTTCTAATTGTAGTGAACTACTGCTTGAGCACCACCAGCCTAAACATCCACTTGTACAGCTGCACATGCTGCTTTAGCGTCATCCAGAAGTACCGCCCGTGTAGCCAGTTTTCTACAGTACACACTGCCTTTAAGATCTCTAATAAGTAGAGCTGTTG
Organism: Arctocebus calabarensis; assembly: GCA_963573935.1. Taxonomy (NCBI): domain Eukaryota; kingdom Metazoa; phylum Chordata; class Mammalia; order Primates; family Lorisidae; genus Arctocebus; species Arctocebus calabarensis. Next base: position 1,771 of record CAUYON010199130.1, read on the forward strand.
GAGGCCTCCTGGATCTTCCCTTGTGAGCACATCACACACGGGACCATGCATCTCAAACATCATAAACACATGCAGTTGTTAGGAGTGTAGGAGGTTCTGCCACATGCTCACACCTTAATGGCTGCTGGACTTCCACAAGATTCTGGAAATTCAAATGCCACTTCAAAATGGTCTGAAGCTCCTAAAAATGACGACTGTGCTTACAACATTGTCTTTGACTGTCTGGTCTGTGGTATGGTGATACTTGCGTTCATTTGATTAAAGCCATCCTTTGAGCGAACGTCACACTACACGGTGCTACTGTAATTCAATTCAACTTCAAAAAGTAATGCATATGGTGCATCTTAGAAGGGTAGAGATGAAACCTACTAAATGCAGAATACAAATAAATGTTTTCATACAATAAACGAGAAAATCCCATGAAAGTTATATCAAACAGTTGGATGAAAATATTTCAGATTCTATATGAACCCAGCACATTATACCCCATGATTGCACTAATGTACACAGCTATGATTTAATAAAATAAAATTTAATTTAATTTAATTTAATTTAAATTTAAAAATAAGTAATACATAGATAACATTGCTTAAAATATGTATACAATTTTTTTTGCTCCACAGTATAGAGAACCTTTAAAATTTAATAAGAACATAAATAATTGAATTTAAAAATGAGCAAAATTCTGTATAAATATTTCTCCAAACAGACATATGGATGGCCAATAAGCACATGAATAGATGCTTAACATTATTAGTTTAGTATGAATTTCAGTCAAAACCATAAGATGCCACTTCACACCCACTCAAATAAAAATGACAGTTAGTAACAAGTGTTGGAAAAATTGTAACCCTCATACATTGCTCATAAGAAGGTGAAATGATACAGCCATGTTGGAAAACAGTTTGGCAGTTCCTCAAAAGGTTAAATACAGCATTACCATATGACCTAAGTCATAGACCTAACATTCCAAGGTCTATACCAGCAGTTCTCAGCCTGTGGGTTGTGACCCCTTTGTAACAATGAAAATACATCCTGCATATCAGATATTTACGTTACGAATCATAACAGTAGCAAAATTGCAGTTGTGAAGTAGCAATGAAAATAATTTAATGGTTGGGGTCACCATAACATGAGGAACTGTACTAAAGGGCCGTGGCATTAGGAGGCATTAGGAAGGTTGAGAACCATGGGTCTATACCCAAGAGACACAAACATAGACACATAAAAATTTGCACATGAACGTCCATAGCAGCATTGTTCATAACAGCCAAAGATGAAAACAGCTCAAATGACCATCAACTGATAAATGGATAAACCAAATGTGATATATACATACAATGAGATGTTATTCATATATAAAAAGCAAAGTTTGAATTTATGTCACAAAACTGAAGAATCTTGAAAACATCACGCTAAGTGAAAAATGCCCACAACAAAAGGCCACATGTTGTTTGATTCCGTTTATATACAATATCTAGAATAAGCAAATCTTTAGCAACAGAAAGTAGAGAGAAATAAGGACTGATTGCTAATGGGTGTAGGATTTCTCTTTGGGGTGATGAAAATATTCTAAAGTTGATGGTAGTGATGATTTCAAACTATGAATATACCAAAAACATGTGGTCTGTAAATGGATGAATTGCATCATATGTGAATTATAGATCAATAAAGCTGTTTAAAAAGAAAAAGAGAGGACAAAAATAATACCATGCACCATATCTCTCATTATTTTCATTGTTAGTAATGGTAGTTTTAAAACCATTCTCTAGCCAGCTTCTTTATGATTTTTTGAAGTTATGTATTTATATATAAAAAGTTATGCTTTTATTTACCTATTGATGCATCAAATAACCTGAGTTACCTGTATATTTATCTAGGAAAGAACAAAAGAATTTTCTAAACAAAATGTGAGAAAGTAACAGTGCATGGCAATTACTGCAAGTTCTACTCTTCTGTTGCAGAGATTGCTCTGGAAAATAAACGGGCAAGAACAGAAGAAATAGGCTGAAATTGGAATATGATACTGTTTCTAAGGACAAAGAAAGTGCCACCCAAGACACATTTTTATTTAGGAATAAAAGAATTTGATCCTAAGAGGAAAAGACCTCTTGAATTAAACCAAACAGCCCTTCCAGGAGAAGAGGAGTTTCTTCTCCCACTTGAGTCCCCAGAAGTGGATTTCACAAGTTTACATGCAACCCAGGATTGGGCCACATTATCTACTCACGATAAAATTGTGAGCCTTAAGTACCACATTTTTATTCCTTCATCTTGCCTGCCAGAAATTCTATTGATGAACCAAATAGTAGCAAAAAACGTGAACAGCCTGTGGCTGCTTCCTTGTCAAAAAACAAGAAAGAAATGATCTCAAATTATACACATTAGCCTTAATTTTGGCCTTCAGATGATCAGATAATATTACTGCCCATGAAATGAATTCTTGTGGCAAGCCCATGCTTTTCAATGTCAAAAGTAAAAGCTTCCAATTAATTGTCAAAAGCTTTTCCAGCATCTGGAGACAGGAGTAAATTGGGCCTTTTATATTGGTAGCTTTTGACATTATATTAAACAATTTTCTAGGGTTGTCATAGCCCATTTTTCTTTGTATATATCCCACATTGGTTTGTGTTTATCAATTGTTTTATTAGGCCCTCTAATCTTTTAGTTCAATTTTTTTATATTTCTTATATTTGAGTGAAATCAAGGGACACCTTTGCCACTATGAAATAATATTTATGTCCTGTTTCAAGAGGACGAGAACAGGGATGTTTTTCAAAGCATAGGCAGCTTTGTGCCTTTTCTTCCTCCAAAGAGTCACTCCAGCGTAGACAGGTACATGCAGCTGCCTCAGCAACAGCAGCCACAGAGAATAGGATCTTTACCACAAGGTAAATACCAAGTCATCAATCCATGTTTAGACTTCAAGTCTAAGAGATTTTTCCCTTTAAAATAGAAAATGCTGCATGAAAACATTTTCTATTTCCTGGTATCTTTTCTACTCTCAAGGATTTTCTTTGTTTTACATTTGAAAACGTAATCAAGTCACATAAATGAGCTAAGATTTTTTATTCGCTCTAAACTCCAAAACTTTTCAAGAAAAGCTGGGCATAGAGAAGGCTCTTTTCTATTTCTTCATATGTTCATATCTGGGATATTTTCTCATTTAATTTCATTTTCTTTGTTCCTCTTTCATGAGAATGTCTGCATTTACCAGATTTATCTTGTGTTCTTTCTGGATTCATAAAAGCATATATTTTTATTTAATCAAAATCTGTGTTCTCCAGGAAGCTAAAAATTATTCTAGGCTGAGTATATTACATATTAGCAAAAAAAAAAAAAAAAAAAGTAAAATGTGTATTCATTTTTTCAAAATACTTTTCAGCCCAGTTTGGAAAGTCATTTTTGGATTTGTTCATTTGAATTTTTTATCATTAATGCAATTCAAATATGCAGATGATCAACCGTTTAAATGTAAAAAGAAATGGAGCAACTGTACCTTGGAGATGGGGGGATGATTCATTTCGAGCAGATGACTAAAGAAAGGGAGTATCATGATAGAAGCTTCTCGATGCCCTTCCTACCAGTCGCCAGGCGCTTCTTGACCAAAACATGTTAATAGTTTTCCCTTGTCCTGGTCTTCTTGTAGGCCCCAAATAAACTAACTTTATGGGCATAGCAGCCGGCTATTTATGCCGAGTTTCAAGTCCCCTGTGCAACGGGTGGACACAGGCACTCATGGCCAGAGAAGGTACCAGTCAGTAGCCAAAAGAAGTTATAGACCCAAGGGCAAGGAAAAGTCATGAGTATATGTTGGAATAATGTACCCAAACTTGAGGAGAGTGGGAGGTATCTAGGAACTGATTGCAAAATGGACGCAAATTGGCTGTTAACACAGAAGCCATGAAGAAGTTGAGATGACACCTGTGTTTGTGCTTGCCTCTGCCAGCATGGCCTCAGGGGAGATGTGAGGCTATAGAAAGACTAGACAGAACATCTGCTCCTACAGGGCTGGACCCCACCAGTCTTTATACTCCCCGTCAGCGGCCACTTGGCACCAAAGGACAACCTCAGGGACTCAGGCTTCTTCTCACTGTCCTTGTGTCTTGCTCCACAGGAAAAGACTATTCACACACTTTCAGAACCAAGTTGAAAGATTCTAACCCCTAACTACAACTTCCTGTCCTCATCAGTCATGTACACCTTGTTACATGCTGTAACATGTACACTGCTGTAAATTATACTTTTATCTTTTGGTTTTGTTCCTTTGCCCTGGAATTTTTCTTTATGTTGCTATTCTTTTTTTTTTTTTTTTTTTTTAAATAGAGTCTTACTTTGCTGCCCTTGGCAGTGTGTCATGGTGTCATAGCTCACAGCAACCTCAGACTCTTGGGCTTAAGCAATATTCTGGGTTTAGCCTCCCAAGTAGCTGGGACTAAAGGTGCTCATTACAACACCTGGCTATTTTTAGAGACAGAGTCTTGCTCTTACTCATGCTGGTCCCGAACTCCTGAGCTCAGGCAAGCTGCCTCAGCCTCCCCACATGCCGGGATTACAGGCCTACACCTGGCCTTTACTTTACTATTCTAATAGAACCTGTTCATTGCAGGTCCATTCAATCTCCTGCAACCCTCTTTCTACCCTTTCACCCTTTTCTAAGTTCCTAACCTCCCAAAAAGGCCGCTTAACATTCAACCTCCTTTTTTTTTTTTCTCAACGTAAAACAAAAGTGTTGATGTTGAAGATGGGCAAAGTTGAAATGATTTAATATCTTAGTAATGGTAGTTTCCTCAAAGTTCTTGGATGAAAATACATAGAGTTTTTCCCTAACAATTTAGATTATGTTTCAGAAGGCTAGTTAATTGGCTACCAGCCTGTACTCCTAAATTATTCTTAAACCTAAAGTGCATGAAATCAGGTGGGAACAAATATAATTCTTTACTTCATATTTCTTTATATGAGACAGCTCTATGGGAAAATTTTCTTTTTATATTTTCTCTTTTTTTTTCTAGTTATACAAGAGTGCTTCTCATGTATAAATGCCTTACATGAGGTGAGGTTGTTGGAAATGAAGATGATAGAACAGCTAACATCTACTGAGTACTTACCATATGGGTCAAGCACTTTGGTAAGTGCTGCATTACATGAGCTGCCTCATTGATGCCTCACAACCACTATTATCCTCATGTGATATGTGAGGAAACTAAGGTTCACAGAAATTCACTTGTCTGCCCAAGGGCATAAGGTAGCCACAATTCAACCCCTGGACAAGAGATATGAATAGAATCTTTTCAGAGGAAGATGAAAGAATGGCTAACAAACATTGAAAAAATACTCATCACTCCTAATCATCAGAGAAATGCAAATCAAAACTACCCTGAGGTATTATCTAACCCCAGTGAGAATGGCCCACATCACAAAGTCTCAAAGCTGCAGATGCTGGCGTGGATGTGGAGAGAAGAGAACACCTATATATTGCTGGTGGGACTGCAAACTATACAACCTTTTGGGAAGGAAGTATGGAGACTCCTCAAAGAACTCAAATTAGACCTTCTATTAGATTCGGCAATTCCACTACTAGGCATCCACCCAGAAGAAAAAAATCATTTTATCATAAGAACATTTGCACTAGACTATTGATCGCAGCTCAATTTACAATTGCCAAATGTGGAAACAACCTAAATACTCACCAACCCAGGAATGAATTAATAAGCCGTGGTATGTGTATACCATGGAATACTATTCAGCCATTAAAAAGATAGAGTCTTTACATCTTTTGTATTCTCCTGGATGGATTTGGATCACAATTTTCTTAGTAAAGTATCACAAGAATGGAAAAACAAGAATCCGATGTACTCAATACTAATGTGAAGCCAGTAGATGATCTAATACCCACATAAGGGAAAAACTCAATCAATTCAAGGTGGAGGGAGAAGGAATGAGGGAGGGGGAGAGGGGTAGGGGTAGGGGGGTGGGTGTGTGCCCACTTAGTGTTAATGTAACATTAATGTTACAGTGTATGGCACACCTCTTGGGAGCAGGACACAATTATAAGAGGGACTCTATCAATAAATGCATACACTGTAACCTATTTCTTTATACTTTTAAATTAACCTGTAATAAAAAATAAAATAAAATGCAAACATTTATCCTCCAAAATGAAAAAAAAAAAGAAATATTTAAAGAATCAATGCATACAAAAGGCTATGACTTTTAATAGCAAGAATTTGCATATTGTGCTTAACTGCTCCATGTTAGTAAACTGGTGACCTGAAAGCTTCTCCATGGAGTCATAAAGGTAAATTCTTTAAGGATGTCCTAATACTGGGTCAGGGCACTAGTAGACTTTCTTAAGGATAGTAAACAAATGAGACCTGAAGGAGCTCCTGGCAGCAAGCAGAGCCTCAGAGAATAAGAATGTGCCTTTCTGCAAGACCCATTTCCACCCCTGAGTGCTCCATGCCCTGGATGTGGACCATACACTCAGAGGAACTATAGCTGCAGTCGGGAGCAGTGGCATGGTTTAATGCCTTAATGTAAGAGTGGAAGGCTTGCTGAAAGAGCTCATGTGACCCAGCTGCCATCACTACATCAATCAAGTGGAGTGTTCACATACAGCCTTCAATACAGGGCATCACAAAGAAAGCCCACAATATCTGTTCTTAATACCATCATCATGACATCACTAAGGAACAGTGCTTAAGAGAACAGCTTCTGGAGTCAGCTTACACAGGATTTGAATTCCAAATCTATTTACTACCTGTACATTCTTAGATAAGTTATCAACACTTCTCTGCCTTGATTTACTTGTAAAATAGAAATAATTGCAGCTCCTATTTTATCAGATTGCTCTGAGGAGCCAAGATAGGTAATAATTGTGTGTAGCACATACTAGCCACTTAATACCTAAATTAGTTAATATCATCACGATCATTTTCACTATCAATCATCGTTTCTGCTCTAGGATATAGAGGTGAGGGAAAAATCACTAGACGGGGATATGCTGAGCATCAAATCCTTGGTTGATGCTGGCCAGGATGATGTGAGAAAAACACACCCCAACAAAACGCCATGCTCATCCTATTACACAGTGCTCTCAGCCATTTCCCTCATCGTCTTTGCCTTCATCACCACACTACAGCAGGCCTTATTATTTTGCATTTGTGCTATAACAAAATTTTCCACACTGGCATTCTCAAGTTCAATCTCTTTCCTCTCTATCAGTCATTGATACTGCAAACCAATCAGCCTTTCGGCTTGGTATCACAGAAACTATCTTACTGTTCCTAAACCCCTTGTGCTCCACATTATGGTTATGCTAAAGGAATGATTTCTTGGATTACTGTGTGAGTTCCCTTCATAGGATAGGAAATAGTGCCAATAATACAAAAAAAAAAAAAAAAAAGCAGGACCCTAGAAATAGTTGTGACGTAAATTCCATTGACACTGTATCATACTGTTTACAAAGCACTGTCATACCATCTAGGAGGAAGACAGGGCAGGTGATATCTTTGATGTGAAGGAAAGGAAACTAAAGATTGATTACACAGGTAACATGACTTAGTCAAGATAAGATAACTTCATGACAGTGAGAACTGTGACCCAAAGTCTCTTGGCTAGTTTACGTTGCCTCCTTTCAGTAACTATTCAGGAAGTAGGACCATGTTACACTTTCTGGTAATTCATGCTGTATTTAGAATGACAATGACAAACACTGGGTCCTTACTAAGTGTCAAGAAATATACATAGATTATGTAATTTGCCTGTCTCAATAACCATATTTGTATGTTTTTCAGATGAAAAAAACATGAGTTTTGCCTATATTAAATTACCAGCTCAAGGTAGCTCACCAAGTAAACAGAGACCAACAACCAAGGAGACTATGCTCTCAACTAGGGCCCCCTCATGCCTCCATCTTTCTCACTAAGCTTCAATCCAGTTAACCTAGAGAATGACTTGGGCTTTCCCAGGTCAAGTATACCTGATCGGCAAATTATGTAATAATTTTTAAATTCGTATATATTATGCTTTATAGTTTTTTTTTTTTAATAGTTGGAGATTCATTGAGGGTACAAAGAACCAGGTTACATTGATTACATTTGTTAGGTCAAGTCCTTATATATGTGTCCTACCCTCAAAAGGTGTGTCACACAATGTAACCCCACACTCCCCTCTCTCCTCTCTCTCTGCTCTCCCCTTCCCCCCCCCACCATGTACTAGATCAATAATTGTCCTCATACCAGAATTGAGTACATAGGATTCTTGCTTCTCCATTCTTGTGATGTTTAAGAAGAATGCTTAAGATGCTTAAGAAGAATGTGTTCTACTTCCATCCAGGTTAATACAAAAGATGTAAAGCCCATCTCCATTATTTTTAGTGGCTGAATAGTATTCCATGATATACATATACCACAGCTTGTTAATCCATTCCTGGGTTGGTGGGCATTTAGACTGTTTCCACATTTTGGCAATTGTAAAATGAGCTGTGATAAACAGTCAAGAGAAGTGTTGAGTGCAAAAAAAATTTTTTTTTTCTTCTGAGTAAATGCCTAGTAATGGGATTACAGAATGAATCCCATTGAGTTCTTTGAGGGTTCTTCATACTTCCTTCCAAAAAGGTTGTATTAGTTTGAAGTTCTACTAGCAATGTAAAAGTGTTCCCTTCTCTCCACATCCACACCAGCATCTGCAGTTTTGAGATTTTGTGATGTGGGCCATTCTCACTGGGGTCAGATGATATCTCAGAGTGATTTTGATTTGCATTTCTCTGATAATTAGGGACAATGAACTTTTTTGTAAATTTGTTAGCCATTCATCTGTCTTCTTTAGTGAAGATTCTATTCATCTCTTGCCCCTTGATAAAAGGGATTATTGGCTTTTTTCATGCTGATTCATTTGAGTTAACTGTAGATCCTAGTTATCAAGCTTTTGACTGGTTCAAAATATGCAAATATTCTTCCCATTATCTAGGTTGTCTATTTGCTTTAGCTGCTGTCTCTTTAGCTGTACAGAAGCTTTTCAGTTTAATTAAGTCCCATTTGTTTATTTTTGTTGTTTTGCAATTTCCATGGAAGTTTTCTTCATAAAATCTTTCCCCAGGCCAATATCTTCAAGTGTTTTTCCCATGCTTTCTTTTATTGTTTTCTGCCTTAAATTTAAGTCAAAGAAACAAAAAATAGTCTCCCAACAAAAGACTGCCCTGGTCTGGATAGCTTTACACAAGAATTCTATCAAATCCTCAAAGGAAAACTTATTCCCATACTGTAGAAATTATTCCAAAAAATTTGGAAGGAATTTTTCCTAACACAATCTATGAAGCAAATATCACCCTGATACCAAAACCAGTAAAAGACTCAACTAAAAAGGAGAACTTCAGACCAATTTCAGTAATGAATATAGATGCAAAAACTCTCAACAAAATCCTAGCCAATAGACTACACCTTCTCATCAAAAAAGGCATACATGATGACCAAATAGGTCTCATTCCAGGAATGCAAGGCTAGTTTAACATATACAAGTCCTTAAAACAGAATTCACGTATCAACAGAAGCAAAAACAAAGATCATATGATCCTCTCAATAGATGCAGAAAAAGCATTCAATAAAATCCAGCATCCTTTTCTAATTAGAATACTGAAGAGTATAGGCATAAGCAGCACATTTCTTAAACTGATTGAAGTCATCTATGACAAACACACAGCTAATATTTTACTGAATAGAGTAAAACTGAAAGCTTTTCCACTTAGAACTGGAACCAGATATGGTTATTCTCTATCACCACTACTATTCAAGATAGTGCTGGAAGTTCTAGCCAATGCAATCAGGCAAGAGAAGGAAGTAAAAGGCATCCAAATAGGAGTAGAGGAAGCCAAACTCTCCCTCTTTGCTGATGATATGATCTTAAACTTAGAAAACCCCAAAGATTCAACCACAGGACTCCTGGTACTCATGAAAAGATAGAGTAATGTCTCAGTATATAAAATCAATGTCCACAAATCAGTAGCCTTTGTATACACCAATGACAGCCATGATGAGAGGCTAATTAAGGACATAATTCCCTCCAAATAGCTTCAAAGAAAATTAAATACCTAGGAATATACCTAACAAAAGAAATAAAGGACTTCTATAAAGAAAATTATGGAATCCTAAGAAAACAAATAACAGAAGATATTAACAAATGGGAGAACATATCATGCTCATGGCTGGGAAAAATCAATATTGTTAAAATGTCTATACTTTCAAAATCAATCTAGAGCTTTACTACCATCCCTATTAAAAACACATCGTACTTCAAGACTTGGAAAAAATAATTCTTTGTTTTTTATGGAACCAGAAAAAAATCCATATAGCTAAGGCAATTCTTAGTAATAAAAACAAAGCTAGGGGCATCAGCCTACCAGACTTTAGGTAATACAGTCTTTTGGTACTACAAAGCCCTCATGATAAAAACAGCATGGTACTGACACAAAAACAGAGATATAGACAACTTGATCTGAATAGAAAACTAGGAGATGATAATAACATCTTATAGCCACCTAATCTTTAATAAACCAAATACACTGGGGAAAAGTATCTCTATTCAATAAATGGTGCTGGTAGAACTGGATATCCACATGTAAAAGACTGAAACTGGAGACTCACCTTTGTCCACTCACAAAAATTGATTCAAGATAGATAATGCTTTATAGTTTAAAATCTATGAGCTTAACCAAATTTTTCTTTTCATCTCAGATTTTCACTTTTTTATTTTAGAATTCCTTAACTAAAAATAAACATTAAATATAATTTCACTCCAAAATTTGTGATGAGTCTTTTTGTTTGCAAACATTTTATAAAGCTTCTAATTCCTACTTATTTCTTATTTGGTGTTTGATATTATAGTTCTAGGATGTTCTTGCCTAGATCATATTTTTTTTCAGTTTAATTCAAAAGCTGTTGAAAAAATATTCTTATGATATTTTTGTCAATTATATTTATTCCTTGATTTGTCTAATTTTCTATTTGAATATATTTTTGTACATCAAGGATAGTAACCCAGTTTATTTGTGGCACATTTTTAAGACATTGCTTGACATTGAATTTTATGACTGATGGATTTATATGTACAAAATATTTAATTTTTAAAATAAAAGCAATTGATATTTTTAATTATGCTTTTCACCATTGCTTTCCCTCTTAGAAAGCCCTTCTCTGTCCTTCAAGGCGATAATCACACACACTATCTTTAGTTATTTCTCTTCTCTCTATATCCTTCTTTCTCCTTACTCTGTCCGTTTACTTCCTCTCCTCCCTCTTCTCTTAATCTATCCCTCCATTCGCTATAATATCTTTCTTTCTACTTCTCCTTCTCTTACTTTCTTCCTATTTTGTTATTAAATTCTCTTATCTGCTTTTGACATAAATCGTGAAATAAGGATCAAAATTATATTAGCCGGATAGTTAACCAATACTATGCATTATTCTTGAATAACTCCTATTCTTCCCCTCATGGATTTCCTTTCTCATCTTCATTGCATAGGAAAATCCTGCATATTTTTGGATTTGTTTCTAAGACATCATTTTATATAAGTGTTCTTTTAAGTCCTCACTACTCAGGAAGCTGAGGTAGAAGAATCACTTGAGCCCAAGAGTATGCGTTTGCAGTGAGCAATGATCATACCACTACACTCTAACCCAGGCAACAGAGCTGACACCACATCTCCAAAAAAATAAAACAAACAACACTATTATTTACTACATCATATTCTTATAAAAAACCATATTTGATCATAACCTATTATTCCTTTTATATATCTGTTTATGATTTGCTAGGTTTTCAATTAGGTATTTTATTTTGTATTAATTTATAAGAGAAATTATAGTTCAGCATGTTTGTGTGAAAAGAGGTCACTTTTATAAAGTTAGATTATTAATCATAAGAAGGAACCAAACATAAAATTTTGCTATCTTTTAAAATAGTTCAAAAAACATGGAAATATACATTATGGTCCCTAAAAGTTATAATATTTGTTCATAAAATTTTTTCTCCCACTTTCCTGTTTCTTTATGGTTTTTACCAAGTTAGATTGCCTATTCTTCTATCATAATTTTGATAACTCATACTGTCTCTCAAAAGGGCTGCTAAGAGCATTTTTATATATGTATATTAGTCCTAATTTTATGAGAAGTATTTATGTATTGCCTCATTTGTTTTTACTGAAAACACTGCTTATCCATCAGGGTATTTAAAAAAATGAATATTTTCTCCAAAGGACCAGATTTTAAAATCATTGCTAAGTTCTACAGTTTTGTGTTCCCTAATTTGTTGATTTCTGATTTTGTTTTTATAATCATTTTGTGCAAGCTTATTTTTTATTTTTTCTAATTTCTTCATTTAATGTTTACTCATTTATTTTCTTTGTCATGATCACATAAAGAATATGTGGGTATGTATGTGGCTATAACCTCAAATTTTGATATACAGTCATGCAACCTTTAACAATGGGGATACCTTCTGAGAAATGAATCATTAGGTAATTTTGTCATTGTGTGAATGTCATAGAGCGTATTTATACAAGACAGTGTAGCCCTCCTATAAACCTAAGCTTTCTGGTATATCCTATGGCTCTCAGGCTATAAAGCTGTACAGCATGTTACTATATTGAATACTATAGGCAATTACAACATGTCAAGTATTTGTACATTCAATCACATTTAAACATAGAAAAGGTACAATGAAAATACTACATAAAAGATAAAAATGGTATTCGTGTTTACAGCACTTACCATGAATGGAGCTTGCAGGGCTGGAAGCTGCTCTAGGCGAGTCAGTGGGTGAGTGTGACACTACTGTAGATTTTATAAACACTGCATTCTTAGGCTATATTAAATTTACAAAAAAAAATTCTAATGTTACAAGAGCTACAATGTTATAACAATAAAAAATTTTCAGCTCCATTATAATCTTGTGGGATTTTCATAGTATATGCAGCTCATCATTGACCAAAACATTGTAACACAGCATATGGCTATATATTAATATTCAAATAATTTATAAGGATAATTTTATTCCCCAGTAGCTATATGTAAAAGTTCTCCTTTTGTAATTTCTGAAGAAATTGTTTTCCTTAAACTGTTGTGGTCGGAGAAATTGACTAATGGATTTTTTTACATTTGAAATTGAGTTTTATAAATGTTCTATAATACACGAATAAAGGTATATTGTCTGTGGGCTACTAGGTTTGATTGTAAAACCAATTTTATTATAATGATCAAATTTTCTATATTCACATTAATTCAATGCTTTTGCCTCCTTTTTATGTGAAAGACCAAAGGTTATCTAATAGATTTAATAACATTCTGGAATTATTGTGGTATTGATGATTTCTTCCTAGGCTTTCAATACATTTTGTATTACACATTTCAACACTATCTGATTATATCTTTTATCAATGTTAAATTCCTTTATCCTTTTAACTGCTTTGTTACTTGGTTTCTAATGTGATTTATGTCAACTTCGCTATTCCTACTTCCTTTTGGTTTCATTCAACAGGGTATGTCTTTGCCCAAACTGTTATTTTTTGCCTTTCCAAGTTCATTCATTTAGTGTTCAATTCTGAGGTCCAGATAGGAATACAACACATTATAGTAAATAGTTTTTAATGAGTTCATCATCTAGTGGGAATGACTGGTACATGTGTCAGTGATTTTATGATAGTACCTAAGCGCTACAACAAAGCATGAAGCAGGACATCTTAGGAGGACAGAGGAAGGAGTGACTGACTGTCTTTGTTACTCCTTGATGAGTGGGTGGAATAGAGCAGGGAGAGAAGACACCTGAGCTGAGTCATGGTGTATGAACTACTTCCTAGGTGAACAAGAAGAAACACCCATTCCAGGGACAACAAAGAACATCTATAAAGACTAAGAATATATAAAATGGTATCAAAGTGAGACACCTGCAAGAATGTGCCCAGAGTATAGGGACTGGTGCTGCTGGGGCAATGGCAGGAGGTAAGGCTGTAAGTAGAAACAGGGCAGATTTTGGAGAAATTTTTGTGCCATGTTGAGGAGGCTGCAACATCCTGTAAGTGATGGGGAGCTACTGAAATATATTAAGCAGAAAAATGTCCTAATTCTATTTGATTGTTAAAAGATTACTCTGTGTGACAAAGATTGGACCTGGAAGGTCTATAACTGAAAGCAAAGAGGTCTATGAGTAGGTTATTATAGTTCTAAATCAGCATTCATAGGCAGGTCTTGGGTTCTCATTTGGTAAACAAAATTGTCTTGACCTGTTTCCCTTTCTGCCTTGACTGCCAAGAAGTTCAAAACAATATTTAGTCCTCAATAACAGTAACTGTATCACACCTGGGAATAAGTACATTTGTTGACCTCCATTTCACAGTGCATTAGATTTCCGTTGCAGCTATAAGAAGCTACCACCTATTTAGCAGCTAAAAAACCATAAATGTTTTCTTGCTAGTGTTCACATATCAGAAGTCCAACACAAGTCTCGCTGTGTTTCTTACTAGAAGCTCTGGGGAGTGATTTGGTTCCAAGTTTATTCAGTTTGTTGGCAGAATTCAACGCCATTATAGAACTGAGGTTCTGGTTTCCTTGCTAGTTGTCAGCCAGTTGTTCTCAGCTTCCAGAATCTACCTGCATTCCTTAATTTGCTTCCCTTCCTCCATCTTCAAAGCCATCAACAGTAGTTTGGGTCATCATTCATCCTGCTTTTACCATCCCTGACCTCCCTGCCTCTTCTGTCCTGCCACATCTCCTTATTAACTCTTCTACATTCTTCTTCTGTTTTTAAGGACATTGGGACCACCTGGAAAATCCAGGCCATTCTCCCTATTAAAGATCAACTAATTAGGAAGCTTAATTCCATCTTGAACATTTCCTCACAATACTTAGACTGGTGTTTAAATAGACAGGGACTCTTGGATGGAAGCCATTAGAAACTTGTCTACCAAACATGGTGGTAATTTTCTATTCCCATTTTAATAGTTTTATTGATAGGACTTGATATAAGGCACCATAAATCCTTTTCAGAAAGAAATATGTATTTTTTCTTCT
The DNA here is from genome assembly GCA_963573935.1 of Arctocebus calabarensis. Lineage (NCBI taxonomy): Eukaryota > Metazoa > Chordata > Mammalia > Primates > Lorisidae > Arctocebus > Arctocebus calabarensis. The sequence continues at coordinate 16,830 of CAUYON010199130.1, forward strand.
TTATTACGTTTACTGTTTGGAACATAAAATATTCTTACTATGCAAAATCCGTAAAATAAAAAATATAAAAATGATTAGAACCAATCATAATTCTATCACTTATGTATAGTCACCACCGTTAGTACTAATATTTTTTTGTTTCAATTGTTCTTTTCTGCACATATTCATAAAAGCTGAAATTTAAAGTATATGCAGGATTCTAGTGCACTTTTTAAATCAATGTCAAGATGGCAACAATTTCTGGCATTTAATATTTACATAATTGCCACATAATGTAATGGTGAATGAATATGTAATATTTTGTCCTATTTAGGAGTACATGGGATGTTGCAAATTTTTCATTATGAACAACACTAAGATACACATTTGTAAACATAAATCTTTGTTGGCACTTTAGATTTCCTTCTGGATATAAACCTAGGTGTTGAGTTGGATGTCACATCAGTCCTTTTTCACATATCCCTTACATCCTAAAATATTCTTGCAAACTAATAGGCTTTTAAAATATGAAGTCAGAGTAAGCAGCTGATTATGACAACACGTGCCTATCATTTACAACTTATTTAAAATATGCAAAAACATTTATGGACTCATCTTTTTTTACATTATAGCACCCAATTCTGAATCCATTTGTGTTTTACTCTAATAAAACTCAGTTTGTGAAAATTGTAAAATGTATACTACTAGTTACTGCTGTACCCCAGATATTTCCTGCTCTCCCTATAGGTATACTGTCGGAGCATACTTCTCTGCTCCCTTGGAGGTTGGTGGGGGGACTCATGTTATTTGACTTGACCAAGAAAATGTAAGTGGGCTTCTCTGTGAGTCACTTATTGGTGAAAGCTTATGAACACTGTATAATCTCCATATGTCTCTCTTCCCACCATAGAAACTGGCCATAATCTGGATAGTAGTTAGTCTATTAGCTTCAGTTTTGGAGTGAGGCTCAAGTGTCCCCCTGATATTCATAGTGTGAGTGAGATAAACCTTTCTTCTTTAAGCCAAAGAGGGTTTAGGATTATTTGTTATACAACATAATTTATCTCACCTGGGATAGACTGAATAGAAATCCTAACTAATAGAAATTAGTACACACAAGTGTGGGCTCCTACCATGACACAAATGTGCCATTGATTAAAAACTTTGGTGAGAAAATTGTCCATGGGACCAGAAGAATAGTGATGCATGGTGTTCCATAGATGGCCATTTGGTAAGATATTCATGTGCAGTAACTGGGAAGGAATGCCATAAATTTGGAGAACTAGGGAAGTAAGTTGGAAATTAAAATGTTTTGTAATGGATTTTGGTTGATATGGCTCTATTTGACAAGGTACTATAGCGGAGAAAAGCTAAAGGAAGAACTAGTTGGCTTGCAAACTGGATTTTTAAAAAACAAAAATTTCACAAATCCAGGGGCTGGTAAGTTGTTAGAAGAAATGATCACTTCTCATGCTTAGACAATAAAATATACAATTGAGAAATATTTTTTGAATAATGAAGGCTGATTAAAAGTCAGCCTGTGGCTAATGCTAAATTAAGGACTTGGCAATCACACCTAATATTAGAAGCTCTGAACAGATGCAAAATGTGTGTCATTTCCTATTGTTTCTCTAACAAATTACTAAAAACTTGGCTTAAATAATGTAAATTGAATCTTACGGTTTTGATGGTCATAAACCATCAGTCGGTCTCACTAAGCTAAAATCAAGTTGTTAGAAAAGTCAAGTTGTTAGAAATTTGTGTTCCTTTCTGAAAGCTCTAGAGAAGAACCCATTTTCTTACCTTTTCAGGTTTCTAGAGGTTGTGCATATTCCTTCTGACAGCCCCTTTCCATGTTCAAAGCCAGATAGCTAGTTGAATCATTTTCCTATTGCGTCCCTTTGACACTTATTCCCCTAGTCTCCCACTTCTGCTTTTAAGGACCCTTGTGATTATATGGGGGCCCCCTGTATAATTAAGAATACTCCCCCTATTTTAAAGTCAGCTGGTTAGCAAACTTAATTCCATCTGTAAAGTCAATTCTCTTTGACCATGTAATATAACTTAGTCACAGCTCTGGGGATTAGGATGGGGACATTTTAGGGGGACCATTATTCTGCCTACCACATAGTGATATGAAGAAAATCATTTAGCCTGGCCAAAAAAATCTTTAGGGAAAAGACATGAAAAATGTTGTTCTGGACACCTGATAGCCACAAGATACTCATAATGTAATCAAGAGAGTGAGGAAAAGAGAGGCCTGGGGATGAGGAAGCAAAGACAGTTAGCAGATATGAGTGTTTTATCAAAAAAGAAACTATCATGAGTTTGGGGCACATATAAGGCTGAGAGAAATCAAATGCAGAAATCTAGTGAGGGTTTGGAGAGAATTACATTGCCAAAAGAATCAGGTTGAACTGAAAGAAAACATAACATTTCAGGACTTAGCACTGGCACTTCAACTGTCATTGGACAGGATGAAGGCTAAAAAGTTTCCCTGACTCCCAAGAGAGGAATAATTCACTGGCACCCAATTCAAACATGGCCAAAGGAGATCACAGAAAGGAAGAGCCTCCCAGAGGACAGCACCAATGACTCTGGATGCTGTTAACCAAGGAGACCTTCCTACTCCAGGGCAGTCACAGGAAAGGAGCCCTTTTTAACATTTGCCCAGCTAGTAAAGACTTTTAGAGTTACAGTGACACAACCCAGTGATGGTAATATACTTCCAATTTGTTATTGGTAATTGATGGTAATATACTCCCCATTATTATTATTGGGAATTCATTGAGGGTACAAAGAACCAGGTTACACTGATTCAGATTGTTAGGTGAAGTCCCTCTTCTAAACAAGACTATTTATTGAGATTCTCCAGGCTTGATTTCACCACTACATATTGGTTGTGGGTAGATGGGCGAGTAAGGAGTGTGGTGACCTTTCAATTATATGTCCCTGATCATGAATTGATAGTTCTTTGAAGAATCTCTATACTGTTTTCTAAAGAGGTTGTACTAATTTACATTTCCACCAACAACGTATTAGCTGCTACATTTCCTTTGCAATGCATCCATGCCAACATCTATTGTTTTAGACTTTTTGTCATTGAGCTTTTGATTTGGATTTCCCTGATCCTTAGTAATGTTGAACATTTTTTATATTTGTTGGCAATTTTTATATCTTCTGCTGAATAAAATCTCTTTATGTCTTTGCCCTTTGTTAGTGAGGCTATTTGTTTTGTCTTGCTAAATTTTTTCAGTTCCTTGCAAAATTTTTCAGACTCTGGATATCAGTCTTTGTCAAATGTATAGTTTGTGAATTGTCTCCTGTTCTGTAGGTTGTCTACTGACTACTGATAATTTCTTTTGTGGTGCAGAAATTTTTTAGTTTAAGTTCAACTTATTTATATTTGCTGTATTTGCTTTGGAGGTCTTATTCATAAACCCTTGCTTAGGCTAATGTCCAGAATAACATTTTTGTTTGTTTTATTCTAGAATGTCTGTAGTCTAAGGTATTACATTTACATCTTTAATCCATCTTCAGTGAATTTTTTTATGTGGTGAAAGGTAGGGATCTAGTTTCATTCTTCTTGGTGTGGCTGTCCAATTTTGCTAGCACCATTTATTGAATACGATATCCTTTCTCTAGTGTATGTTTTTGTCATATTTCTCAAAAATTGGTTGGTAGTAAATATATGGTTTTATTTCTTGGTTTTCTATTCCATTCCCTAGATTTATGTGTCTACATTTATACCACTATGATTGTTTGGGGTTACTTATAGCTTCACAGTATAATTTAAAGTCAGGTTAAGTAATACCTCCAGATTTATTATTTTTGCTTAGGATTGCTTTTGCTATTTGGTCCCACATGAAATTTAGGATTATTTTTTCTAATTCTCTGAAAAATAATATTGGTATCTTGATGGGAATTGCATTACATCTGTAAATCACTTTTGGCAATATGGACATTTTAACCATGTTGATTCTTCCAATCTTTGATTATGCATTGTTTTTTGTGTTTGTTTCTCTCATCTATGATATCTTTCATCAGCGCTGTTGTAGTTCTCCTTGTAGAGATTTTTCACCTCCTTGGTAAAGTATATTCCCAGGTATTTTATTTTCTTTGCGGCTATTGTAAATGGTATTGAATTCTTGTTTTGACTCTGAGTGTATAGAAATGCTACTGATTTGTGTGCCTTGATTTTGTAACCTGAGACTTTACTGAATTTATTTATCATTTCCAGGAATCTTTTGGAGGAGGAGTTTGGGCTTTTTAATGTAATATCGTATTGTCGGCAAACAGGGATAGTTTGATCTCCTGTTTTCCAATTTGGGTACCCTTTCTTTCCTTCTCTGGCCTGATCAGTCTGGTTAGGACTTCTAGCACTATGTTGAATATGTTGTAGTGATAGTGGACATCCTATCTTGTTCTACTTCTTAGAACAATGCTTTCAACCTTTCCCTTTTCAGTATGATGCTGGCTGTGGGTTGTCATAAGTGGCGTTTAAAATTTTGAGGTATATTCCTTTTATGCCTAGTTCATTGTGAGCTTTTTACCATGAAGGAATGCAATATATTTTAGAATGTCTTTTCTGCCTCTATTGATTCTGATAATACAGTTTTTATTTTTAATTCTGTTTATGTGGTGAATCATATTCATTGATTTCTGTATATTGAACCACCTTTGCATCTCTGGGATGAAACCTTGATTGTGGTGAATCAGATTTTTAATATGCTGTTGGATTTGGTTTGCTATTATTTTGTGAGAACTTTGGCATCTATGTTCATAATTCTAATTCTCTTTATTATTATTATTGGGAATTCATTGAGGGTACAAAGAACCAGATTACACTGATTGCAATTGTTAGGTGAAGTCCCTCTTATTGTGACCAGCCCCTAAGAGGTGTGTCACAAACAATGACTTCCCTCTCCCCTCCCCCTTCTCTCTCTCTACTCCTCCATTCCACCACTTCCCACAATGTACTGGGTCATCAATTTTTTTTTTTGTCCTCATATCAGAAGTGAGTACATTGCATTCTTGCTTCTCCATTCTTGTTATGCTTTACTAAGAAAAATGCATTCCACCTTGGTCCAGGTTAATACAAAAATGTAAAGTCTCCATCATTTTAGTGGCTGAATAGTATTCCAGGGTATACATATACCACAGCTTGTTAATCCATTCCTGGGTTGGTGGGCATTTAGGCTGTTTCCCATTTTGTCAATTGTAAATTGAGTTGCAATAAACAGTCTAGTGCAAATGTCCATATGATAAAATGAATTTTTTTCTTCTGGGTAGATTCCTAGTAATGGTATTGCAGGATCAAATGGGAGGTCTAATTTTAGTTCTTTGAGGATTCTCCATACTTATTTCCAAAAAGGTTGTATTAGTTTGCAGTCCCTTCAGCAGTGTAAAAGTGTTCCCTTTTTTCCACATCCATGCCAGCATCTCTGCTATGAGACTTTGTAATGTGGGTTATTCTTAGTGGGATTAGGTGATATCTCAGGGTAGTTTTGATTTGCATTTCCCTGATAGTTAGGGACAATGAGCATTTTTTCATGCTGGTTAGCTATTCATCTGTCTTATTTAGAGAAGGTTCTATTCCTCTCTCTTGCCCACTGATATTAGGGATTATTGGCTCTTTTTATATTGATTAATTTGCATTAGATCCTAATTATCAAGCTCTTCTCCTTTCTGAAGTGGTCCTAGAAGCATGTGTGAAGATGGGGCTTCTATAAACCTTCCAGAGCTTCCTACAACCAACTTTGGACATATAGTATTAAGAATAAATACACTTTTGTTATGATTGGGGAGTTATTAGTTATTGCAGCATAAATCAACTTGTCCTAACTGATAAAGAACATAAGGACTTTTCTTCAAATTGTAAAATTTTTATCTTGAAGTTTCTTTAAATATGGGCTCCCATAAGATATTTTAATGAGAATTCATGTGACTGTCCTCTTTTTATATAACACATTAAAGAATACACTTATTGCAGAAAGTAAGTTATATCTGTTTTTTTTACCTTCTTCATGTTTACAAATTTCAATAATCTAAATAAACTTTTAAAAATGAAAAGAGGTAGAACATTTTCAGGAGAGTCAGGTTCATTTACTGGGAGCAATTCTATCCTTTCAATTCATCAGTCACTTAAGGATTTATTAAACATTGATTATTGGTTCTATTTAATTATGACACAGAAGTTTAAGCCTTGGATCTATAAATTAAGTATATCTTGGAGGCTAAGGTAGGAGAGATGTTTGAAAACCCACCCTATTAAGAATTCCCAGTGTTGGGTCACAAGTGTCAAGAGTTAATTACATTGTGGACACAGAGGAACAGAGAGTCTCAAATTACCAAAAGTCACAGAAACGAAATCTGTTAACATACCCAACATGGTAAGAATAAAATCAATAGGAGAGGAGTCATAAAATTTAGATAAATTAACAACCACAGCTTTAGAAAATGTTGAGCAAGGGTGGCAATATGATGAGAAGGTTCAGTATTTTTGTTATAAACAGAGCAGAGACAACTGAACCTCTTTATTATTGGGTGATAAGGTGATCTAGAGGTTAAGTGCACAGGCTAGTCCAGGTTAAATAACTACAAGAGGGACTCTACCTAACTGAATCAAACACCTGGTTGTTTTTACCCTTATGTTAACTTGAAATAAATTTACTTGTGAAATAAATTTAAAAATACACAAGTTCCAGAAAGACAGTGTCCAAGCTTGAGATGTCATCAAAATAACTATGCTGCTCTCTAGTATAACCAATACAATTCTATAGTGATTGTTACAGATTTTTAACTAATATAATCAGAACTTCTAGATTTCACTAAAAAAATCCTGGTCTTCGTACAAATAGAAAAGTTGACTACAGAGAAATTAAAAGAATTGTAGAATTATTATAAAGAAGAAAATAAAAAAAGAAAGAGAAGAAAGAGAAGGAGGAAGAAAATGAAGAACAGGCAGCAGAAAAATAAGAAGGGAGGAAAGATAGAAAAAGAACATGAAGGTCCAGGTGCAGTGTCTCATGCCTGTAATCCTAGTACACTAGGAGGCTGAGGCAACTGGATTACTGAGCTCAGGAGTTGGAGACCAGCCTGAGCAAGAGCAAGATCCTGTCTCTAAAAAACAAAACAAAAAACAAAACATTTGCACTAGAATGTTTATCACTGCACAGTTTACAATTGCCAAGATGTGGAAACAACCCAAGTACCCATCAATCAATGAATCAATGAACAAAGTATGGTATATGTATACCATGGAATACTATTCAGCCATAAAAGATGAGGAGTTTACATCTTTGTTAACTTGGATATTGTTGTAGAACATTCACTTTAGTAAAGAATCACAAGAATGGCAAATCAAACATCCAATGTATTCAATTCTAATATGAAGCCAGTAGAGGAATACACACATGAGAGAAAAACTAATACACATTCTCATAGAGAATATATAGCCACAGAAGAGAATACACACCCACACAAAGATCTCAGTTTAACTCAATTTGGGGGAGTAGGAGGAGGGAGGAAAAGAGGAAAGGCAGATTAGTGTGCCCTCACCTAGTTCACACAATGCAATGGTGCATGGCACACCTAGGTGAGGGGCATGACTACAACAGGGACCTTACCTAACAAATGCAAACATTGCAACCTAATCATTTGTACCCTCATATTAATCTGAAATTTAAAAAAGGTTGTCAGTGTATAGAAATGTAAATGACTTTCCCATGTTGATGTTTTTGATCTATAACCTTGCCAGGTAGGCTTACTATAACTTTTTTAAATTGCTATGACCTTTGAGGTTTTTATTATACAAGAGTACTTTGTGTACAAACAGAGACATTTACTTCTCCATTTCTGATTCCAATACCTTTTATTCTTACCTAATTGCTTTGGTTCAATCTTTTAGTACTATGTTGAATAATGTAAGATTAAGCTTCCTTGTCTTGTTCCTAATAGTAGAGGAAACACTGTAATTGTTATTGAGTATAATGGTATTTGAGGGTTTGTTTACATGACCTTATTATGTTGAGATCCATACTTTTGAATGTATACCATTTTGAATTTTGAATCCTGAAAATGTGTTTAATTTTGTCAAATGCTTTTAATAAAACTTTTGAGGTAAAATAAATAAATAAATAAACAAACAAAGAAACTAGCCAGGCATTATGGTAGCCTCCTATAGTCCCAGCTACTTGGGAGACTGAGGCAAGAGAATTGCTTAGGTCCAAGAGTTTGAGGTTGCTGTGTGCTATGATGCCATAGCACTCTACCAAGGCGACAAAGTGAGACTCTGCCTCAAAAAAAAAAAAAAGAGAAAGAAAAAAGAAAGAAAGGAAGGAAGGAAGGAAGGAAGGAAGGAAAGAAAGAAAGAAAGAAAGAAAGAAAGAAAGAAAGAAAGAAAGAAAGAAAGAAAGAAAGAAAGAAAGAAAGAAAGAAAGAAAGAAAGAAA
>CAUYON010199134.1:0-14501 GCA_963573935.1 Arctocebus calabarensis
TGGAACCATCTTTATTGCGTGTGGCTTGACGACATTTCTGAAAAACATAAATCTGATTAGTGTAATCAGTAATAGGCAAAGGTAGAACAGCTTCAGGTCAGAAGCACTTATTCAGTGATGCTAAAAGAAAACCATATTAGGGTTTTTCTTGCTGTTCCCTAAATAATAACTTCAAACTTTCTTTTGGCTCACAAGTGTAGGTGATCTGTGGTTGGCTGTCTTCATTTTCTGCCTCTGTAGAAGATGGAGTGTTCCAGGATTTTGCTCGTGAATGATATATGTGGGAATCGAGTCCTATAACTTTAACAGCTGTAGAAGAAGACAAGATAACAGGAAAGGGGACTTCCCAATTTGGGATTGGGGAAGGTGAATTAGAGGGGAGAGTTTTGATCATGACTAGATCTCCAGGAGGGAAAAGTTCCTGTTTTAGTTAGTATGTCCCTCCCCAAACAGGGAGCAGGACTTTCAGGGATGATTAGGGAGGCATGAGAGTACAGTAAGTCATCTCTATTGCAGCTTAAGGGCTGGGAGAAAAATTTGGTAACCAGCTATCCAGACACCCCCTGTATAGTGATGGATTTGGGATATAAAAGATGAGGGTTAGAGAGAAGTACATAAAAAGGTTGCTCCAGTGTCCAAAAGAAATTTTATCTCCTGGCGCTCCACTATAAGGCAGACCCGGGGCTCTTGAGGGGTGATGACACAAGCTGGAGCCATGAGAATTTGCCCCAGGCACTCTGAGTCCAGTTTGGGCTCCGATGGGGTCACTGTCCCAGGAGGCCTTTGCCTCCAGTGGTCACCCTTGCATTCTGGACAGGGGCCAGTTGGCTTGCCCAGCCAGTGGTGCTACTGGGAGCAGTCTTTTCTGAAGTGGCCAATCTGACCACACTGGAAGCACTTGTTTTTAGCTCCTCTGGTTTTCCTATGCCCCTGAAAGTTGCTCGTTTGTTGGATTGCCATTACTAGAGTTTTCATTTTTTTCTGTTCCTTTCTCATTTTTCCCTTCCTTCTCTCCAGGTCTCAGTTATAAAAGACCATAGTGGCCATTTTAAGAAGATTCTCCAGGTTATGGTCTGGGCCAAGAACCAATTTCTGGAGTTTTCTTTGAATGTCTGGAGATGCTTGAGTGATAAATTTGTCTTTTAAAATAATCTGACCCTCTATGGAGTCACGTGTCAATTGCAAACCAGGAATATATTAACAAGCTTTAGTATATCTATAACATGGGATACTATTCAGCCACTAAAAAAGATAAAGACTTTACAAATTTTGTATTAACTTGGATGGATGTAGAACACATTATTCTTAGTAAAGCATCACAATAATGGAGCAACAAGAATCCTATTTACTCAATTGTGATATGAGGACAATTAAAGTCCCACTACACAGTGGGAGTGGGAGATAGGGAGAGCTTATAAAGGGAAGGAAAAAGGAGATGAGGTAACACTGAGTGTGGTACACCTTTTGTGAGTGAGACACAATTATTAGAGGGTCCTTATTCAACAAAAGCAATCAACATAACCTCGTTCTATGTACCCTCAATGAATCCCAAAAAATATAAATAAATAAATAAATACTCATATGGTGGGAAAACCTGAAAAAAAAAAAAAAAAAACAAGGACTTCTGTTTATTTAGCTATGAGGAAGGCTGAGGCCACTTTAAGACATAAGCTGTGAGGCAAGTAATTTGGGCAAAGGAGGCAGTGAGAAGGAAAAAGGAAGACAAGAAGAAAGAAGATATGAGGAGATATCAACAAAAAAAATTCAGTCAACATGAAAAACAAAAAACAAAGGAGCTCCTCCAAGGGAACTTGAGACAGCTACTGCAAAAGACTCTACCTATAAAGAATTGATGGACTTGACATAAAGGGAATTTAAAATATGGATGATAAAGATGATAAAAGAATAGATGAGAAAAATAAAAGACAGAACCAAAAGTGGGATGACAGATAAGTATAATATAGAAAGGATATAGCAGAGGTTAAGGAAATGAAGGAGACAATCACAGAATGTAAAGATGCAGTAGAAAGTATCAAAAATAGGTTAGACCATGGAGAAGAAAGAACTTCAGAGCTAGAGGATAAAGTTTCTGAGTTAATTCTGATAGTTAAAGAGGCAGAAAATGAGAGTGACAAAGCAGAAGAGGCATTTAGACAACTACAAAACTCCATGAAGCATTAAAACATACAAATGATAAAGATCCATGAAGGGAAAGAACATTGTCCCAAAGGAGTGGAAGCCTTACTGGAGACTATCATAAGTGAAAACTTCCCAACTTTTACTAAAGGCCCCAATACATTCCTTTTAGATCATATCTCAGATTATCTTAACTAAAACAGAGCTTCTCCTAGACAGATTGTAATGAACCTGTCCAAACTTAAATTAAATAATAAAAAATTCTGCAAATAGTCAGGAGTAAGCACCAACTTATCTGCAGCATAACCATTAGAATGACAGAAGACTTTTCAACTGAAACTTTCCAAGCCAGAAGAGCATGGTTATCCACCTTCAACATTCTTAAAACAATTTTCAGCCCAGAATTCTGCATGCTGCTAAACTAAGATTAAAAAATTGATGAAGAAATCAAATCTTTTGTGGATATACAAGCACTAAGGAAATTTGTCAAAGCAAATGAGTGCTATAGAAAATAATTAGACTTGTCTTCAATACTGACCATCAAAATGGACCACCACCAATGTAAAAGCCCAAAAGTTAAAGGTCAAAAACTTACCTTCCACAATGGTGCAAAGGATAAAACTATACAATGGACTTCCACAAAATAAGATGAATAGAACTCCACCATATATATTAATTCTCTGAATAAATTCCAATTCACTGAATTCACCACTGAAGATGCACAGGCTGACTGATAGGATAAAAAAGCCCAAGCCATCCATATGCTATCTCCAGGAGACACATCCATCCTTGAAAGACAAATCAAGACTCAGGATTAAGGGATGTAAAGACAGTATTTCAAGCAAATGGAAATCAGAATAAAGGAAGGGTTGCAATCTTATTCTCAGATACAAGATGATTTAAAGCAACTAAAGTTAAGAAAGACAAGAATAGATACTTTATGTTGGTCAAAGTAACAATATAACATGAAGACATTTCAATTTTAAATATTTATATACCCAACATAAATGCTCCCTGATTTAGTAAAAAGGTCCTGATGGATTGATGAATATGATATCCCATAACACAATAATACTCAAAGACTTTAACACATCTCTGAGAGAACTAGACAGATCCTCTAAACAGAAATTAAACAGATTCAGATCTGAATCACGGCACCAAAAAAAAAAAAAAAAAAAAAAAGAAAAGAAAGAAAGAAAAGAGAAGAAAGAAAGAAAGAAATTTTGAAAAAAGATACAAAGGACTTAAATGTGACCCCATAACAAATGGGCTTAATAGATATGTACAGGCTCGGCGCCTGTGGTTCAACAGGCTAAGGCACCAGCCATGTACACCTGAGCTGGCAGGTTCGAACCCAGCCCGGGCCCACCAAACAACAATGATGGCTGCAACCCAAAACTGGCCTGGCGCTGTGGCAGGCGCCTGTAGTCCCAGCTACTTGGGAGGCAGAGGCAGGAGACTCGCTTGAGCCCAGGAATTGGAGGTTGCTGTGAGCTGCGATGCCACTGCACTTCTACCCAGGGTGACAGCTTGAGGCTCTGTCTCAAAAAAAAAAAAAAAATAGACATGTACAGAACACACCATCCCACAGCTAAAGAATATACATTTTTCTCATCAGCCCATGGTATTTACTCTAAAAGCAACCACATCCTAGGATACAAATCAAACTTCAGCAAAATTAAACACATAGAAATTACACCTTGTGTCTTCTCCGGCCACAAGTGGAGTGGAACCCAACTCCAACAAAAATATTCATCATCACAGAAAGGTCTGAAATTAAACATCCATATGCTGAGTGATAGTTAGATTCAGGAAGAGATAAAAGAGGAAATCATTAAATTCCTCAATCATAACAAGAATTGAGACACAAGTTACCAAAACATGTGAGATAGAGCAAAAGTAGACTTAAAACAGAAATTCATCACATTAGATACCTACATTCAAAAAACAGAAAGAGAACACATCAACAAACTCATAAGCCATCTTATAAAACTGGAAGAAGAAAAATAATCTAATCCCAAACCCAGCAGAAGAAAGACAACCAGAATTAAATCAGAGATTAATGAAATTGAAAACAAGAGAATCATTCAGAAAAATAACAAAACAAAATGTTGTTTAAAAAAATAAAATTGATTAACCTTTGGCCACATTAACTAGAAACAGAAATGTAAAATCTCTAATAACGTCAATTGGTAATGAAAAAGAGGAAATAACAGATGCCACAGAGATACAAGAGATTATTTCTGAGTACTATGAGAAATTGTGTTCCCAGAAATTTTACAATGTGGAGGAAATAAATCTATATCTACAATCACACCCTCTATCTAGACTTAATCAAGAAGAAACAGATCTCTTGAACAGACAGAATTCAAGAACTGAGATCAAAGAAACAATATAAAATCTCCCAAGAAAAAAATGCCCAGGTGCAGATTGCTTCACATCAGAATTCCATCAAACCCTCAAAGAAGAGCTTATGCCCATACTGCAGAAATTATTCCCAAAAGTTGAAAAGGAAGGAATCTTCCCCAATTTCTTCTATCATGCAAACATGACCCTGATACCAAAACCAGGAAAAGACCCAATTAAAAAGGAGAATTTCAAACCCATTTCACTCATTAATATAGATGTAAAAATTCTTAATAAAATCCTAACCAATAGATTACTGGTGCACATTAAAAAAAATTATTCATCACAACCAAGTGGATGTCATCCCAGGGATGCAAAAATGGTATAACACAGGCAAGTCCATAAACGTAATTCATCATATCAACAATAGCAAAAAAAGGACCATATGTTCCTAACAATAGATGCTTTAAGACCATTCGGTGAAATTCAGCATCCATTTCTAATTAGAACACTTAAGAATATAGCCATAAGTAGATCAGTTTTTAATCTGATCACATCCATGTATGGCAAACCCACAGCTAATAGTATAGTGAATGCAGAAAAACTGAAAGCTTTCACCTTAGATCTGGAATGAGACAAGGTTGTCCTCTATCATCACTGCTATTCAATATAGTGCTGGAATTTCTAGCCAATACAAGCAGGCAAGAGAAGGAAATAAATGGCATCCAAATGGGTGCATGGGAGGTCAAACTCTCACTCTTTACAGATGATATAATATTATAATTAGAGAACACTAATGATTCAACCACAAGACTCCTATAAGTGATCAAAAATACAGGAAAGTCTGAAGATATAAAATCAATGTCCACAAATCAATAGCCTTTATATATGCCAAGAAGAGCCAAGATGAGAAGCTCATCAAGGACACACTTTACTTCATAGTTGCTTCAAAAACAATGAAATACCTAGATATGTACATAACAAAAGAGGGGAAGGACCTCTACAAAGAAAATTACAGAAACCTAATAAAAGAAATGGCAAATGAAATTAACAAATGGAAGAACATACCATACTCATGGCTAGGAAGAATCAACATTGTGAAAATTTCTATACCGCCCAAATCAATCTACAGATACAATGAAATCCCCATTAAAATACTATCATCATAATTTCTAGATTTGGAAAAAATTCTTCTTTTTGCACAGAACCAGAAGAAACCCTGTATAGGCAAGGTAATTCTTAGTAATAAAAAAAAAAATCCTCATCATTATCATCAGAGAAATGCAAATCAAAACCACTTTGAGATATTATCCAACTCCAGTAAGATTAGGCTACATCACAAAGTACTCAAATTACAGATGTTGGTGTGGATGTGTAGTGAAGGCAACACTTTTACACTGTTGAAAGGATTGCAAACTAATACAGCCTTTTTGGAAGGAAGTATAGAAAATTCTCAATGCACTAAAAGTTGACCTTCAATTTGATCCAACAATTCCATTACTAGGTACCCATCCAGAGGAACAAAAATCACTTTAGCACAAAAACATTTGATAAAGAATGTTTGTTGTAGCCCATTTCATAATTGCCAAATCATACAAGCTGCCCAAATGCTCATCAACCCATGAATGGATTCACAAACTGTGGTATATGTATACCATGGAATACTATTCAGCCATAAAAGATGGAAACTTTACATCATTTATGTTTACCTGGATGAAGTTGAAATACATGCTTCTTAGTAAATTATCTCAAGTAATGGAAAAATACGTATTCAATGTACTCAACATTATTATGAAAAAAATATAAAAACACTCTCTTACGAATAATAAAACACAAATATAGTATAACAAAGAGAAAGGAGCAGTAGATAAGGGAAGGGAAGCAATAAGGTGTTTGATGGGAGGAGGGAGGGAATTTGATTGGATCTCTACTAATGTGAACAATGCAAGGGTATATTTCTAAACAACTAAGAGTAAACTGTAAATGTCTTACCACAAAAAATAAGCAATTGAGGTGATAGTTATAGTAATCAGTTTGATTGAAGCATTCCATATTACAACAAATCATCTGATTATAGCCCATAAAAGTATGCAGTTATCATTTAATAAAATTGAAATAAAAAAACATAACTGGGGGATATCACCCTACCAGATTTTCAGATGTACTACAAGGTCATAGTGATCAAAACAGCATGGTATTGGCAGAAAAATAGAGACATTGACATTTGGAACGGAATAGAAAATCATAAAATGAAACTAACATCTTACAGCCACTTGATCTTTGATAATTCAAACAAGAACATACACTGGGGGAAAAAAAACCCTATGTAATAAATGGTATTGGGAGAATTGGATAACAACATGGAAAAGACTGAAACTGGACCCACACCACTCACCACTTACAAAAATTGATTCAATATGGATAAAAGATTTAAATATAAGGCATGAAACAATAAAAATAGTGCAGAAAATGTGGGAAAAACACTTGAAGGTATCGGCCTGGCAAAAGATTTTATGAGGAAGACTTCTTTTGCAATTGCAAAAACAAAAATAAACAAATGTCATTTAATTAAACTGAAAAACTTCTGTATACCTAAGGAAACAACAACAAAAACAAACAGATGATCTCCAGAATGGAAAAATATATTTGAATATTATGAATCAGACAAAAACTTGATAGCTAGTATCTATAGAGAACTCAAATTAATCAACAAAAAAGGACCCAACAATCCCATATATCACTGGGCAAGAGAAACAAATATAAACTTCTCTAAAGAAGACAAATGAATAGCTAACAAATATATGAAAAAATGCTCATCGTCCCGATCATCAGAGAAATGCAAATCAAAACCACCTTGAGATATCATCTAACCCTAGTGAGAATGGCCCACATTGCAAAGTCTCAAAGTTGCAGATCCTGGCATGGATGTGAAGAGAAGGGAAAACTTCACACTGCTGGTGGAACTGCAAACGAATACAACCTTTTTGGAAGGAAGTGTGGAGAATCCTCAAAGGACTCAAATTATAGCTTTCATTCGATCCTGCAATTCCATTATTATGCATATATTCAGAAGAAAAAAATCCTTATATCAAAAGGACATTTGCACTAGACTGTTTATAGCAGCTCAATTTGCAATTGACAAAACGTGGAAACAACATAAACAACCCAGGAGTGGATTAACAAGCTGTGGTATATATATACCATGGAATCTATTCAGCCATTAAAAAAGATGGAGACTTCCCATCTTTTGTATTAACCTGCACTGAGTTGGTACACATTCTTTTAATTAAAGCATAACAAGAACAGAGAAGAATCAATGTACTCAATTCTAATATGAAGGCGGTAGGTGAGTTAATACAAGGGTGCATAGGAGGATGAGGGAGTGGGGACAGAAGAGGAGGGAGGGGGTTGGAGTCACATTGTCTGGCACATTTTGGGGGGGTGGTATATAATTATAAGAGAGGCTTTATCTAACAAATTCAATCAGTGTAACCTAATTCTTTGTACCCTCATTGAATTCCATATGATAAAAAATTTTAAAAATGAAAGTAAGTAAATGTCAGAGCATAAAATTACAACTTAGAGACTAGTAAAACTACAAGTGATGTATGATGTGACTAGGTTTTTTTTTTTTAATAAGAAACTTTTATCTAGACTAAGAGGAAATGATAGAAGACTCAAATAAACAACATTAGATATAAAAAAGGGGGCATTACAACTAATACTGCAGAAATACAAATGATTGTAAGAGACTATTACAATTACATATCAAAAAATGCTCAAACCTAATAGTTTAAATTCTAAGGCATACATTCCCTATAAATACAGCATTGTAAAGAAAGACAGTCAGATCAATAATAATCAAGGAGATTGAATCACTAATAAAATCTCCACCAAAAAAATATCCCAGAAATGGTTGCTTTGCTGCTTTATTCTACCCAATATTCAAAGAACTAATACTTGTAATAATTCTTATGGAACTATTTTATATTTTAATATTTTCAAAATAGTTTAGGGTACATTTCTTTTGTTTACAATTATTTTGTAAATATGGAGTCAAAGTTATATGTGTGCCTTTCACCTAGAAAGTGTGCAGTGTACACATTAAGTGTGCATTTACTCATCTCCTTCTCCCACTTCATTCCTCCCAGCTTGATTTTCATTGCACTTATGTGTTGACCAATTAGTTCCAACTTGGTATTGAGTCTTTGTTCCTCTATTCCTGTGATGTTTCACTTAGAAACGTCGTTTCCAATTCCATCCTGTTTGTACAAATGATACTATATCACCATATTTTATGGTTGAGTGTACTCCTGAGTATGTATATACCACCTTTTATTAATCCATTCACTTATTGGTAGACACTCGAGTTGTTTCCATATCTTTGTGATTGTGAACTGTGCTCCTCTAAACATTCAAGGACAAGTGTCCTTTTGATAAATGATCCATTTTCCTTTGGGCATGTACCCAGCAGTGGGATTGCTGAATCAAATTTTAGGTCCTTTAAGTTCTTTAGGGTATTTTCATATAATTTTCCATAGAGGTTGTACTAGTATTCAGTCCAATCAACAGTGTATAAGAGTTCCTTTCTCTCTACATGCACGTAAGTATTGTTTCTTGACTTATTAATATGAGTCATTCTCATTGAAGTTAAGTGATATCTGATTGTGATTTTGATTTGCAATGCCCTAATGATTAGAGACATTGAATATTTTTCATTAGTTTATTGACCAATAGTATATCTTAATTTGAAAATTTTCTGTTCCTGTCTTGTGTTCACTTTTTAATGTGGTTGTTTTTTGCTGATTTCTTTGAGTTCTTTGTAGAATCTGGTTATCAGTCCATTATGAGATATATAGAATGTAATTATTTTCTTACATTTTGTGTGGCATTTATTTGCTCTTTTTATTCTGTCCCTGGCTTTACAGAAGCTGTTACATTTTATCAGGTCCCGTTCATATATTTTTGTTGTTGCTGTGATTGTTTTGGGGGGTCTTCTTTATGCATTCTTTGCTAAAGAGTTTGTAAGAGTTTTCAAACTATTTTAAAATATTGAAGAGATGGGTAATCCTCCTAATGTATTTTATCAGACCAGCATTATTCTGATACCCCAAACTGATAAGGATTAAGTAAAGAAGAAAATTATAGGCAAATGAACAAAGATGTAAAAATATGTAACAAAATAAGAGGCTGAAATTATTTTATGACTTTTAAATTTTTTATATGTTTAATTATTATGAGTACATAATATATGCATGGATGGGGTACATGTGATGTTTTGATACAGGCATATGATGTGTATTAATAAAATCAGAATAAGTCAGTTATCTATCACCTCAAGAATTTATTCTTTGTGTTATAAATAGTCCAACTGTATCTAACTTATTGATGATTACAGCCACATTGTTGTGCTATCAAATATCATTCATTTTACCTAACTGTCTCTCAATATTTTCCATGCTCATTAACTATCCCCACTTTATCCCTCCTCCCAGCTACATATTCCACCCTCTCATTACCACCATTCTGTTCTCTGTCCCCAAGAGATCAATTGTTTTAGTTTTTAGCTCACACAAGAGTGAGGAACATATAAGACGTGTCTTCTGTGCTGGTTGCAAATAAAATTTAACAACACATTAAACAATACATCTGTGACAATGAACTGGGGTTCATACTAGGGAAGTAAGTATTATTTAACATAAGAAAATCAATAAACGTGGTACATAACATTAACAGAATAAAGAACAAAAACCATGTAATAATTTCAATAGGTGCAGAAAACGCTTTTTCCTTTATGATTACAATGTCAACAAATTAGATACACAAGAAATATACCCCAGCATGGTAATGGACATGTGTGATGAACCCAGAATTATAATCATACTGCATAGGGAAACGTTGAACATCAAAAAGTTTTTCTCCAGATCTGGGCAAGACAAGAATAACCACTTTTATCATCTTATTCAACATGAAATAGTACCAGGTATCCTCACTGGAATAATGAGACAAGAGAAAAACATAAAATGCATCTAAATTGGAAAGGAGCAAGTTGTTATAAATTGCCCCAGTTTGTAGGTGACATGATTTTATATATTGAAAACTTTAAAGAGTTTTCAAAATCTGTTAGAACAGTATGTATGTGATACAAGATAACATACAAAAATAAGTAGTGTTTTGTTATACTAATAGTGAGCTATCCAAAAAAGTAGTTAAGAAAACAATCCCATTTATGATGGCTAAAAAGAACAAAACACTCTTAAATAACTTTAATGTAGAATGTGAAAGATTTATGCAATAAAAACTACAAAGTACTGATGAGAGAAATTGAAGATACAAATAATGAAAAAGTATTTATTGATCGAAAGAATTAAAATTGTTAAAACGTTTGCTAAAAAAAGTAACAAAGTAATCTTCAGATACATTGCAAACTCTATTAAAATAAAAAACCATTCTTTGGAGAAATAGAAATAAGAAAATCAGAAAATTATTATGGAACCACAAAAGAACTTGAATAGCCAAACCAATGTTGAACAAAAAGACACTTGGAGGCATTACCCAACATGAGTTGATGCTATGCTATACTATACTATACTATACTATACTATACTATACTATACTATACTATACTATACTATACTAGTGAAAACAGCATGGTACTGATATAAAAACCGACAAATGGAACATAATACAGAACAAAAAAAGTTGTACACTTGCAGCCAATGACTTATTTTATTTTATTGTTTATTAAATTTCAATTAATATAAAGGGACAAATTTTTAGATTCCATTGTTTGCATTTGTTAGGCAAACTCTCTGTTGTGGTTCTGCCCTGCAACCTAGAAGTGTCCCATATATCTAAACATTATGTAAATTAGGTGAAAGCACACCAAAATCCCTCCCTCCTACCTTCATTCCCTCCCTTGTCCCCTACCCCTCTACTCGAATTAAATTGAGTTTTTCTCTTGAGTGGGTGTATATTAGTTTATTTACTAGTTTCACATTAGTATTTAGTATATCAGATACTTGCTACTAAGGAGAGTGTTCTCCAAATCCATCCAGGTTAATACAAAATATTTTTTGTAAAATCTGCATCTTTTTATAGTTGAATAGTATTCCATGGCATACACATACTACAATTTATTAATCCATTAATGGGTTGATGGGCACTTCAGTTTTTTCCACATCATGGTAATTGTAAATTGATATGTGATAAACACTCTACTGTAAATACCTTTATAATAAAATAGTTATCTTTGCTTTGGGGTAGAGGCCTAGTAATGGGATTTCAGGATCAAATGGAAGGTCTAATTTTAGTTCTTTGAGGATTTTCCATACTTCTTTCCATAGAGGCTGTATTAGTTTGCAGTCCCACCAGCTGTATAAAAGTGTTTCCTTCTCTCCATATCTACGCCACCATCTGCAGCTTTGGGACTTTCTGTTGTGTACTATTCTCACTGGGATCAGGTGATATCCTAGGGTTGTTTTGATTTGCATATCTCTGATGGTTAGGAATGATGAGCATTTTTTCATACATTTGTTGGTTGCTCATCTATCTTCTTTAGAGAAGGTTCTATTCATGTCTGTTGCAGAGTGACAGATGGGAGTTTTTGAACTTTTTGTTGTTGTTGACTAATTTGAGTTCTCTATATATTCTAGTTATCAACCTTTTTGTCATATTCATAACTTGTGAATATATTTTCCCTTTCTTAAGGTTGTCTATTTGCTTTAATTATTGGTCATTAGCTGTGCAGAAGCTTTTCAGTTGAATTAAACTGAGAAGTTTAAATTAAGCTAAAGTTTAAAACTAAGCCCATTTGTTTGTTTTTCTTGTTGTTTCAATTGCCTATGAATTCTTCATGAAATCTTTCCCCAGCCTGGTATCATAAGAGCTTTTCATACCCCTTCTTCTAGGATTTTTATTATTTCATGCCTGAGATTTAGATGTTTTATCCACCTCAAGTCAATTTTCTTAAGTGATGAAAAGTGCATGCCTTGTTTCAGTATTTTTTATGTGGTTATTCAGTTGTCCCAGCATCTTTTGTTGAATATAGTTTCTTATCCCTAGTGTTTTCCTTTGTTTGATTTATCAAACATTAAGTGGTGATAAGGGGCTAGTTTCATCTCTTGATTTTCTATTCTGTATGTCTATGTCCCTATTTTTATGCCAATACCATGCTCTTTCACTGTAGACTTATAATATAGCCTGAAGTCTGGTAGAGTGATGCTTCCAGCTTTGTTTTTATTACTGAGAATTGCCTTGGCTACACAACAAAGAACTAGTTTTTGAATTTCTTCAAAGTATGATGTTGGTATTATAATAGGAATTGTAAATTTATGCATTGCTTTGGGTAGTGTAGACATTTTAACAATGTTGATTCTTCCCAGGCAAGAACATGGTAAAATGTTCTATATGTTAATGTCTTCTGCTATTTCCTTTCTTGGGATTTTATAATTCTCTTTGTTAAGTTCCTTTCCCTCTTTTGTTAGGTATATTGATAGGTATTGCGTTCTGTTCATTTTCTTTGTAGCTACCCTGAGTGGTATTGCGTCTTTGATTTTCTTCTCATCTTCACTGTTATTGGTGTACACAAACATACCTATTTGTGGACATTGATTTTATACTCTGAGACATTACTGTATTTCTTGACCACTTCCAGGAGTCTTGTGGTTGAGTCTCTAGGATTTTCTAAGTAGAAGATGCTATCATTGGCAAAGAGTGAAAGTTGGACCTCCTGTGCTCCACTTTGAATGACCTTAATATCCATCTCTTGCCTGATTGCATTGGCTAGACCTTCTAAAACTATGTTGAACAGTAGTGGCAATAATGGACATTCTTTTCTGTTTCCAGTTCTAAGGAGAAATGCTCTCAATTTTGTTCCATTCAGTATGATATTGGCTGTGAGCTTGTCATGGTTGGCTTCAGTCAGTTCAAGAAATGTGCCATCTATCCCTATTTTCTAAAGAATTATCATTAGAAAAGGATGTTTAAATTTATCAACTGCTTTTTCTTTATCTATTGAGAAGATCATATTGTCTTAGCTTTTGGTTCTATTTATTCAGTGAATTACATTTATGGATTTGCGTATATTAGATCAAACTTGCATTCCTGCGATAAATACAACTTGACTGTGATGTATAATTTTTTTGATGTGTACTTGCATTTTATATGCTAAGAATTTATTCAGTATTTTTGCATAGATACTCATTAGTGAAATTAATCTGTAGTTCTCTTTATTGTCAGTTTTTATTCTGGCTTTTGTATAAGGATGATGTTTGCTTCATTGAACATGTTGGGGATGATACAACTTTCTCAGTGTTTTGAAATAGATTTTGCAGTATATGTCCAATATCTTTGAAAGTTTGATAGAATTATTGTATGAAGCCGTCTGTTCTCAGGCCTGTGTTTTTTGAGGGGATCTTTGGTATTGTTTCTTTGGTTTTGGTGCTTAATATTGGTTTGTTCAAGAGATTTATTTCTTATTAAGTATAAGGAGGTTGTTTTATTCCACGTATTGATCCATTTCTTCCATGCTGTGAAATTTTTGATGTAGAGGATTTTGAAGCAATCAGAGATAATCTCTTGCATCTCTGTGGCAATTTTCTTCGTTTTTTATTGAGGTTATTAGAGATCTTACTTGTATGTTTCTAGTTAAATTGGTCAAATGTTTCTTGATTTTATTTTTCTTTTTGAACAGTCAAAATTTTGTTTCATTCATTTTCTGAATGATTATTTTCCTTTAATTTTTATTTATTTCTGATTTAATTTTGGTTGTTTCTTTTCTTCTCCAATGTTTGAAATTATTCTTTTTTTTCCCATTACCTTGAGATAATTCATTAGGTTGTTTATGTGCTGTTTTTATCACTATTGATATATAGTAGAGTCTCAGGTCTGGTAGCGTGATTCCTCCTACTTTGTTTTTATTTCTGTGTAATGTCTTAGCTATTTGAGGTTTTTTTCTGATTCCATATGAAAAAAAGTATTATTTTCTCAAGATCTTTAAAATATGAAAGTGGAGCTTT
>CAUYON010199136.1:0-5000 GCA_963573935.1 Arctocebus calabarensis
TATAGTGATTAAGAAAATGCCATGAAGGCTATGTTTAACAGTTCGACCAAAATATTTCAGATTGTATATGAAGTCAGCACATTGTGCCCCATGATTGCACTAATGTACACAATTATGATTTAATAAAATTATTTTTAAAAAGAAAATGGGTATAGAAAGTACATTTCTTAAACTGATTGAGGCCATCTACAGTAAACCTGTAGCCAATATCTTACCAAATGGAGTTAAATTGAAATCATTTCCACTCAGATCAGGAACCAGGCAAGGTTGCCCATTGTCTCCACTGCTCTTTAACATTGTAATGGAATTTTTAGCCATTGCAATTAGGGAAGCAAAGGCAATCAAGGGTATCCATATAGGGTCAGAAGAGATCAAACTTTCACTCTTCACAGATCATATGGTTATATATCTGGAAAACACCAGGGATTCTACTACAAAACTCTTAGAAGTGATCAAGGAATACAGTAGTGTCACAGGTTACAAAATCAACACTCATAAATCTATAGTCTTTATATATATACCAATAATAGCCAAGCTGAAAAAACAGTCAGGACTCTATTCCATTACAGCAGTGCCAAAGAAGATGAAATATTTGGGAATTTACATAACAAAGGATGTGAAACATCTCTATAAAGAGAACTATGAAACGCTAAGAAAAGAAATAGATGAAGATGTTAACAAATGGCAAAACATATGATGCTCATGGCTGGGAAGAATCTACATTGTTAAAATGTCCATACTACCCAAAGTAATATACAATTTTAATGCAATATCTACTAAAGCTCCATTGTCATATTTCAAAGATGTCGAAAAAATAATACATCATTTTATGTGGAATCAGAAAAAACATCAAATAGCCAAGACATTACTCAGAAATAAAAACAAAGCAGGAGGAGTTATGCCACCAGACCTCAGACTATACTATAAATCAATAGTGATCAAAACAGCATGGTACTGGGACAAAAACAGAGAGGCAGATGTATGTAGAGAACCAAGAGATGAATCCAGCTACTTACTGTTATTTGATCTTTGACAAGGGAATTAAAAACATTCAGTGGGGAAAAGATTCCCTATTTAACAAATGGTCCTGGGGGAACTAGCTGGCGACCTGTAGAAGACTAAAACTGGACCCACACCTTTCACCATTAACTAAGATAGACTCTCACTGGATTAAAGATTTAAACTTAAGACATGAAACAATAAAAATACTAGAAGAAAATGGAGGGAAAACTCTTGAAGGAATGGGCCTGGGTGAATATTTTATGAGGAGGACCCTCCAAGGCAATTGAAGCCTCATCAAAAATACACTACTGGGATCTGTTCAAACTAAAAATTTTCTGCACAGTCAAGAACACAGTTAGTAAAGCAAGCAGACAGCCCTCAGAATGGGAGAAAATATCTCCAGGTTGTGACTCTGACAAAGGTTTAATAAACAGAATACACAGAGAACTCAAATGCATTAGCAAGAAAAGAACAAGTGATCCCATCTCAGGGTAGGCAAGGGACCTAAAGAGAAACTTCTCTGAAAAATACAGGTGCACGGCCTACAGACACATGAAAAAATGCTCATCATCCTTAATCGTCAGAAAAATGTAAATCAAAACTACTTTGAGATATCACCTAACTCCAATAAGATTGGCCCACATCACAAAATCCCCCAAACAGAGATGTTGACGTGGATGTGGAGAAAAGGAAATAATTCTACATTGCTTGTGGGAATACAAAACTACTATGCTCCTTTTGGAAAGATGTTTGGAGAATACTTAGAGATCTAAAAACAGAATTGCCATTCGATTCTATAATTCTGCTACTAGGTATATATCCAGAAGAACAAAATCACATTATAACAGAGATATCTGTATCAGAATGTTTATTGCTGCCCAAATCATAATTGCTAAGTCATGGAAAAAGCCCAAGTGCCCATCAACCCACGAATGGATTAATAAATTGTGGTATATATACACCATGGAATATTATGCAGCCATAAAGAAGGATGGAGATTTTACCTCTTCCATTTTTACATGAGTGGAGCTGGAACATATTCTTCTTAGCAAAGTATCTCAAGAATGGAAGAAAAAGTATCCAATGTACTCAGCCCTATTATGAAACTAATTTATAGCTTTCATATAGCACAAGAATATGGGGAAAGGGACAAGGGAGGGGAGTGAAGGGGGGGAGGATGGGTGGAGGGAGAGTAATTGGTGGGTCCACACCTACAGTGCATCTTACAAGGGTGAAACATACTAAATGTATAATATAAATGTCTGAACACAATAACTAAGGAAATGCCATGAAAGCTATGAACCAGTTAGATGAAAATATTTCCAATTGTATATAAAACCAGCACATTGTACCCCATGATTGCATTAATGTACAAAGCTATGATTTAATTTAAAAAAAAAAGAAAAGAAAGAAAGAAAAGAAAAGAATCGTCTATCCAGAATCCTATATCTACCAAAAATATCATTTGGGAATGATTTTCTAATCATGGTTTTTTTGGATGAAAGAAAAGTAAGAATTTGTCACCAGCATATGTACCCTAAAACAATAGCTAAAGGAAGTTCTCTAAACTTAAAGGAAATGATAAAAGAAGGAATCTTGGAACAAATGGAATAAAGAAAGAAGATAGTAAGAAAAATATGGATAAACACAACAGACTTTCTTTCCTTCTCCTCTTGAATTTTCTAAATTAGGTTTGTGGTGATGAAATACATTGTGGAAGTGGTTACATGAATCTATACTGTGATAAAATGCAATAGAACTATACACACACATTGTACCAATGTCAACTTCTGGGCTATGATGATATACTATAGTTACATAAGATATAATCATAGGGGGAAACTGAATGAAAGATACTTAACACCTCTTCATACTATCCTTGTACATTCCTGTAAATTCCTATAATTATTTCAAAAACTTAAAAAACAGTCTAGTTGAAACCAGTATCCTTCCCAATAGTAAAAAAATTTAAAATAAATTCTATCAATATGAGTGAAAAGCAAAATCATTCATAATCTAGTGATCATTTTTTTGTCATTTCTTTTTCAATTATTTGTTGAAACAAATAAAAGTAATATTAAGAAATCTGCCTGCTAAAAATATCCCCTACTACTTGATAATTATTAAGTTGCTAATTTTTGTCATTTACCTCATTCTTTTGATATTTCTTCTTGGGTAGATGTTTTACTTTTTGTTTTGTATTGTTTTGTTTTGTTTTGTTTTAAACAGGGTCTTGCTCTGTCATGCTGCCTGGAGTGCAATGGTGCAAGTCATCTCAGTGAAGCCTCAAACTCCTCTAAATGCGATTTTTTGATTTTTTTATAAAGACTTTCTCTTGCTATGTTGTCCAGGTTGGTCTCAAACTCTCTACCTCAAGTAGTTCTCCCAGTATGGCCTCCCAAAATGCTGGGATGACAGGTATGAGCCACTGTACTCAGCTCTTCTTGTACAGATGTTTCAAATAAAATAGATGGAAAAATAAATTGAAAACTAACAGCCAAAATTCTTTTGACAACCAGATAATATATTTGAATACAATAATAATAGCTAACATTCATTTACTCTTACTATAATCTAGGTACTATGCAACTGTTAACATACATTGTTTTACCTAAATCCTATAAAATCTCTTATTTCTCCATTTGAGATGAGGAAACCATGACTCAGTGAAATGAGTTTACATAAGTACAAGTGGCAGAGTTAGATTTTAGATTGTGCTCAGCGCCCACACTCTGTGCACAGCAGTACCTCAGACCAGCGGCACCACCTCTGACAATGGTGGTGGCTCCACAGTCCCTCCCACTGGGGTCAAATTTGGGAGAGACATCTCCCCAATTCTGTGGAACATGGAGGGAACCTGACCTGACCTGACCTACAGGAGTTCCAGAGGTGGAGTATGGACAAGGCAGAGGTGTGGTCTCTGAGGGAGAGAACCACACTCTTCCACGGTAACTCTAGCTGTGTACAGATGCAGGTGGAACACTCCCCAGTTTCCAATGATCACTAAAGTTGGAATCAGGCCTGAACTCCTCCCACCTGCAGGTCACACAGTGAGATGGCCCAGTAGTAGAGGCATTGTCTTCTCTTTGACTTGGGTGCAAATACCTGGTGTACTAGCATATTAGAGAGAAATGGGCTGCAGCCCTGCAGGGTAATCAGTGACTGGGGGTGACAGTGATGGAAAGTGGAAAAAGAGGCATCAGCCACCCTGGAATAACTCTTTTGCTGAGTGGGCCTTTCTGACTCCACAGATCACTGGAACAAGTCACACTTGAGCTGGAAGTGGACCCCTGCTGTCCAGTTGCTGGAGACTCTCCCACTTCATCTGTGTTTGTGCTGACTGGGAGAATTGGTTCTGAACTCTTGATTGGGGCCAATCACCTGGGGACTCTCCAAGGTTATACCCTGGTTGTGTTGTAGAGGGAGGGTCTGATTCTCTTCTCCCAGTTATTGCCAGTGGGGGGAAGGGTATCTTAATTGCTTGTACTCCTCCACAGCTGAGATTTCAACGGAAAGTCACTTATTGACTAGGATTGGTCAGATCCTAGCTAAATACCAGACAGACCCACATAGCACCATCAAACCAAATAGGTCCCCAGAGACTCAAGCTGTAGGACTGATTGGGACCTTGGTAAAGCCATAGGGGAAAAGCCACAGTCACCAGTCCCAGTACTCAGGGAAAGGGCTTGTTAATTACCTCTCCAGGAGCCCTCAATTTAATTCCACCTTACTAGCCTGTCTAAACAAATGGTGAAAAATAATCATGGGGCAGAATCAGCAGAATAACTCAGGCAACATGAATAACCAGAGTAGATCAACTCCCCCAAGGCACTACAAAGGGGACGCAACAGAAGATCCCATTCATAAACAAATGGCTGAGATGTCAGAAATATAGTTCAGAACTTGGATAGCAAATAAGATTAATAGAATTGAAGTATAATTAGAATTAGAAGTTCAAGGAGCAATTCAAAAGTTGTCTCAAGAATTCAATGAATTCA
>CAUYON010199136.1:10000-21019 GCA_963573935.1 Arctocebus calabarensis
AGATTACACCATGCAGAAGAAAAAATATGAGAGGTAGAGGACAAAGCTCTTGAGATAACAGATTATTAAAGAGTCAGGAAAAAAAGAGAGAGAGCAGAATGTTCACTGACAGAATTATGGGACTTTATGAAGCGTTCAAACATACAAGTTACAGGTATCCAAGAAGGGGAAGAAGAATGCCCCAGAGCAATGGAGCCATATTAGAGAATATTATAAATGAAAATTTCCCAAATATCACCAGAGTCTGACACACTCCTTTCAAACGGATATTGGACCACAGGTTGCCTCAACTCAAATAGAGCTTCTCCAAGACACATTGTGTGTGATGAGCCTGTGCAAAGTCAAGACAAAAGAAAAGATTCTGCAAGTGACCAGAAGTGTCAATTGACCACAAGGGGCAAATGCATCGGGGTGACTGCAGACTGCTATAATGAAACTTTTCAAACCAGAAGACAACTGTCACCTACTTTTTAATCTTCTGAAGAAAAACAATTTCCAGCTCAGAATTCTATATTATGCTAAGCTAAGCTTTAAAGTTGATGGAGAAATCAAATCTTTTTATTGATAGGCAAACACTGCGGAAGTCTGCCACAACAAGAGCAGATCTACAGGAAATATTTCAACCTGTTCTACACGCTGACCATCAAAATGGATCACCAGCAAAGTAAGCACTCAGAAATTAAAGGAGAATACCTAGCTACCACAATGATGCAAAAGATTAAACTAAGCAATGGACTTTCACAAAATAGGATGAATAGAACACTACCACACTTATCAGTTATCTCAATAAATGTTAATGGCTTCAATTCCCGACTGAAGAGGCATAGACAGGCTGAGTGGGTAAAAAAACACAAGCCATCCATTTGCAGTCTGCAGAAAACACACCTAGCCTCAAAAGACAAATTAAAACTCAAAGTTAAAGGTTGGAAGACAATTTCTCAAGCAAGCAGAATTCAGAAGAAAAGAGGGGTTGCAATCTTATTTTTAGATACATGTGGATATAAAGCAACTAAAGTCAAAAAAGACAAAGATGGTCATTTTATATTAGAAAAGGGAAAAATACAATAAGAAGACGTTTCAAGTCTAAATATTTATGCACCCAACTTAAATGCTCCCAGATTCTTGAAACAGTCCTTAATTAATCAGAGCCATATGATATCTTATAACATCATAATAACAGGAGACTTTAACACTCCTCTTATAGAGCTGGACAGATCCTCTAAACAAAAAGTAAACAAAGATATAGGGGTCTTAAATGAGACCCTAGAACAATTGTGCTTGATAGACGTATATAGAACACTCCATCCCAAAATTAAAGAATATACATTTTTCTCATCAGCCTATGGAACATTCTCCAAAACTGAACATATCCTAGGCCACAAAACAAACCTCAACAGAATCAAAAGAATTAAAATTTTACCTTATATCTTCTCAGACAACAAGACATTAAAGGTGGACTTAAGACATTAAAGTGAACTTAACTCCAACAAAAACATTCAACCCCACACAAAGGCATAGAAATTAAAAAACCTTATACTGAATGACAGGTGGGTGTAGGAAGAAAGAAAAGAGAAATCATTAACTTCCTGAGCATAACAATGAAGACCTAAGCTACCAAAACATCTGGGATACAGCAAAAGCAGTCCTGAGAGGAAAATTTATTGCTTTAGATGCCTATATCCGAAAAACAGAAAGAGAACACATCAACAAATTAACAAGCCATCTTATGGAATTGGAAAAAGAACAATCTAAGCCTAAATGCAGCAGAAGAAAAGAAATCCAAAATTAAGTCAGACATTAGTGAAATTGAAAACAAAAGAATCATTCAGAAAATTAATGAAACAAGGAGTTGGTTTTTTGAAAAAGTCAATAAAATAGATAGACCTTTGGCCAGACTACCTAGAAATAAAGAAGTAAAATCTCTAGTAACCTCAACCAGAAATGATAAAGGGGAAATAACAGCAGCTGCCACAGAGATACAAGCGATTATCTCTGAATACTACAAGAAACTCTATGCCAAGAAATTTGATAATGTGAAGGAAATGGATCAATATTTGGAATCACACCCTCTCCCTACACTTAGCCAGGAAGAAATAGATCTCTTGAACACCCCAATTTCAACCACTGAGATCAAAGAAACAATAAAAAAATCTTTCAACAAAAAAATGCCCTGATCTGGATGGCTTCACACCAGAATTATAACAAACCATCAAGAAAAGCTTATTCCCATACTGCAGAAATTATTCCAAAAAGTTGAGGTGGAATGAATCTTCCCCCAACAAGTTCTACAAAGCAAACATCACTCTGATAGCAAAACCAGGAAAAGACGCAACTAAAAAGGAGAACTTCAGACCAATTTCACTAATGAATATAGGATGCAAAAATTCTCAACAAAATCCTATCCAATAGATTACAGCTTATCATCAAAAAAGTCATACATCATGATCAAGTAGGTTTCATCCCAGGGAAGCAAGGCTGGTTTAACATATGCAAGTCCATAAATGTTATTCACCATATAAAGAGAAGCAAAAACAAAGACCATATGATCTTCTCAATATATGCAGAAAAAGCATTCAATAAAATCCAGCATCCTAAAATATCTCAGATTGCATGTGAAGCCCGCACACTGTACCCCATGATTGAACTAATGTACACAGCTATGATTCAATAAAAAATAAATAAATAAATAAAAATCCAGCATCCTTTTCTAATTAGAGGCTAATTAAGGACACAACCCCCTTCTCCATAGCTGCAAAAAAAAAAAGACATACCTAGGAGTATATTACCTAACAAAAGCAGTGAGGGACCTCTATAAAGAAAAATTATGAAACCCTAAGAAAAGAAATAGCAGAGGATATTAACAAATAGAAGAACATACCATGCTAATGGCTAGGAAGAATCAACATTGTTAAAATGTCTATACTTCCCAAAGCAATCTACATCCCTATTAAAATACCAACATCGTGCTTTCAAGACTTGGAAAAAATAATTCTTCATTTTGTATAGAACCAGAAAAACCCTGTATAGCTAAGGCAGTTCTTAGTAATAAAAACAAAGCCAGGGGGATCAGCATACGAGACATTAGGCTGTACTATAAGGCCATCATCATCAAAACAGCACAACTAACACAAAAATAGAGACATGGACATTTGAAATCAAATAGAAAACCAGGAAATTAAACTGACATCTTACAACCACCTAATCTTTGATAAACCAAACAAACACTGGGGGGAAGAATTGTTATGCAATAAATGGTGCTGAGAGAACTGGATATCTACATGTAAAAGACTGAAATCGGACCCTCACCTTTCTCCACTCACAAAAATTGATTCAAGATAGATAAAAAACCTAAATTTAAAGGACAGTGCCTGCGGCTCAAAGGAGTAGGGCGCTAGCCCCATATGCTGGAGGTGAGGGGTTCAAACCCAGCCCTGGCCAAAAACTGCAAAAAAAAAAAAAAAAACTAAATTTAAGTCATGAAACAATAAAAATCCTCAAAGAAAGCATAGGAAAAACACTTCAAGTTATCAGCCTGGGGAAATCCTTTATGAATAAGACTTCCATGGCAATTTCAACAATAACAAAAACAAACAAATGGGACTTAATTAAACTGAAAAACTTCTATACAGCTAAGGTGATAACAACCAAAGCAAATAGACAATCCATACAACAGGAAGGATATTTGCATATTTTGAATCAGACCAAAGCTTGATAACTAGGATCTATAGAGTACTCAAATTAATCCACATGATAAATGACAACAACCCATACATCAATGGGCAAGAGAGATGAATTGAACCATATGGCTAACAAACATGAAAAAATGCTCATCATCCCTAATTATTAGAGAAATGCAAATCAAAACCAGCCTGAGATGTCATCTAAACCCAGCGAGAATGGCCCACATCACAAAATCTCAAAACTGTCAATGCTGGCATGGATGTGTAGAGAAGAGAACACTTTTACACTGCTGGTGGGACTGCAAACTAATACAACTTTTTTGGAAGGACGTATGAAGAACCCTCAAAGAACTCAAGCTAGACCTGCCATTTGATCCTGCAATCCTGTTACTGGGCCTCTACCCAGAAGGAAAAATCTCCTTTTACCATAAGGACACTTGCACTAGACTGTTTATTACAGCTCAACTTATAATCTCCAAAATGTGGAAATAGCCTAAATCCCCACGAAGCCAGGAATGGATTAATAAGCTATTGTATATGTATACCATGGAATACTATGTGGCCATTTAAAAAGATGGAGACTTTAAGGGCAGTGCCTGTGCCTCAGTGAGTAGGGCACCAGCCCCATATACTGAGGGTGGCGGGTTCAAACTCGGCCCCTGCCAAACTGCAACAACAAAAAACAAATAGCCAGGCGTTTTGGTGGTCACCTGTAGTCCCAGCTACTCAGGAGGTTGAGGCAAGAGAATCGCCTAAGCCCAAGAGCTGAAGGTTGCTGTGAGCTGTGACACCACAGCTCTCTACCGAGGGCAACACACTACTCTTAGTAAAGCATCACATGAATGGAAAAGCAAGAATCCAGGCGGTGCTTGTGGCTCAAAGGAGTAGGGCGCAGGCCCCATATGCTGGAGGTGATGAGTTCAAACCCAGGCCCAGTCAAAATCAGCAAAAAAAAAAAAAAAAGAAAGAAAAAAGAAAAGAAAGAATCCTATGTGCTCAATTCTCATATGAGGACAGTAGATGACCTAGTACATGGTGGGAGGTGGTGGAAGAGGACAGCAGAGAGAGGGAAGGAGGCAGGGAGATGGGGGAAGGGGAGAGCAGATAGAGAGAAGGAGAGATGGGGGAAGGGAACAGCAGAGAAAGGAAAGGAGGGAGGTGGGTAGGAGATGAGTGATGGTGTGTGACACACCTTTTGGGGGAGGGACACAATTATAAGAGGGACTTTACCTAACAAATGCAATCAATGAATCCTGGATCTTTGTACCCTCAATGAATCCCCAACAATAAAAAAGAAAAAAGAAATATACATTCAGACCCACATCACGAAACCTCAAAACTGCAGATGCTGGCATGGATGTGGAGAAAAGGAAACACTTTTACACTGCTGGTGGGACTGCAAACTAATACAAACTAATACAACCTTTTTGGAAGGAAGTATGGAGAATCCTCAAAGAACTCAAACTAGACCTTCCATTTGATCCTGCAATCCCATTACTAGGCATCTACCCAGAAGAAAAAATAAATCCTTTTATCATAAGGACATTTGCACTAGACTGTTCATCGCACCTCAATTTACAATTGTCAAAATGTGGAAATGGCTGAAATGCCCACCCATCCAGGAATGGATTAACAAGTTGTGGTTATATGTATACAATGGAATATTATTCAGCCATTAAAAAAGATGGAGACTTTACATATTTTACATTAAACTGGATGGAAGTGGAACACATTATTCTTAGTAAAGTTTCATAGGAATGAAGAAGCAAGAATCCTAAGTACTCAATTCTGACATGAGGACAATTGACGACCTAGTACACAGTGGGAGGTGGGGGAAGAGGGCTGCAGTGAGAGGGAAGGAGGAGGGGGTGAGGGAATCATGGGTATGACACACCTCTTGGGGACGAGACACAATTATAAGAGGGACTTTACCTAACAAATGCAATCAGTGTAACCTGGTTCTTTGTACTCTCAATGAATCCCCAACAATAAAAAAAAAGAAAAGAAAAAAACAGAACTATACTTAACACTTTACGTACATTATTTCATTTAAACCTGAAAACAGCCAAATCAGATAGCTTACAAAAGAGATAAACAAGGCTCAGAGAAGCAAAGCAAGTTGCCCAAGTAAAGGCAGAATCAGAATTTGACCCCAAGCCTGTGATTCCAAAATCCCAGATCTTAGCGATCAAATGCTGCCTTCCCACTAAGAAATATCCAAGAGTGAAACAGAAAACTTTTGCTGAAATGCTTTTAGAAATGTACAGCATTTTTAAAAAGTGAGACCAAGAAGCAAAACTCTACAAAACTACAAACAAAACTATCTGATACCCTTTTACTGAAACACTATAAAAGCACTTCACACATAGAATATACAGACTATCTCCTAATCACCATCCTCTATACCAGCAGTTCTCAACCTGTGGGTCACGACCCCTTTGGGGATCGAACGACCCTTTCACAGGGGTCCCCTAAGACCATCCTTCATATCAGATATTTACATTATGATTCATAACAGTAGCAAAATTACAGTTATGAAGTAGCAACGAAAATAATTTTATGGTTTGGGGTCACCACAACATGAGGAACTGTATTAAAGGGTCGTGGCATTAGGAAGTTTGAGAACCACTGCTCTATACTCATGTCCTTTTAAGCTTTGATCAGTAACAACAATACAACAATATCAGGTCCTATGAACTGTGTCTGGCATAGGACAACAACAATTAAAGTGGGGCAACAATAATGAAAATAAATTGTAAGATTTAGGGTTTGACTTAAACCCCCCCCCATTTACTTTTACCCCCGTTCTTCACTTGCCTTTTTCTTCATCTTTCTCATCTGGAGCAAATTAAATCATCACTTTGTAGCAGGCATTCCTCCAATCCACTGCTGGCCCATTTTCAAAACCATCTCGAACTGTAGAAACTTTTTATCAGCCTCAAAGAACATAAACTTTGTTAATTTTCTTCTAGTATTAACTATTTCAGTGGACAATCATTAACAAACCAATTTGTATACTGAATGCTCTGTAAATGAAAGCAGCTTTAAAAGTGAACTCAAATCTGTGAGACAGGCAAGTATGAACACAACAGGGCAAATATTTGGCCCCATTAGCTGTGCTGGTTTAGGTTCATGGTCCTTATGTTCTGACAACCTCTATTCTGAAGAGCTCAGTCCCTTGGCAGGTCCTTCATTGTCTCTCTCTGGCCATTACCATTAGGTATACAATCTTTTATCTGAAAACCTTGGTGCCATTAGTCCCTTGGCAGGTCCTTCATGTGTCTCTTCAGACATTGGAAACTCTGTTAGAACTCAACACATTTTAAGATTTAGGCCATTAGAACAGGAGTAACCAGTATTCACTCTTGAACTACATAGTAGAAGAAATTAGACAGATAAAAACATTAATATTCATTACCTTTCCCATAGGTCACCATTGGAATTTAAGGCTATAAAAATGTGTAGGTGTTTGACTGCCTCAATGATTTCCAAAGAGTTACTCTAAGGTTACCATAGCTGCCCTTGCAAGAAAAGACTCTCTGGAGTATTAGGTTTTACCTGAAATTTTCTAAGAATATTGTATTCTAAAGCACATTGTATCTGAGTTTGTTGAAATGATTTTAAATATTTTAAATTGGCTAGCAGTAATAGTCTTTTAAATCTTTGTGTAAAAGAGATGCTTCAAGAAAACACAAGCTGCTTTATTTCATGGCTCTCGAGGCACACTACCATGTCACCACCCTGCTCACTCAGTACATGTGCTCCAGTTTGAAGGACCCAAAGCAGTATATAAAGCACTGGACACAGGTTTTATTGTTTAGATGAGTACAATGCCTGGAATATAATAACTGCTTAATGAATATTTGTTGAACAAATAGGCAAAATACTTTCAAGGACTACTTTTTCAACTGTAAGAACATTCCAGAAAAAATTTTCTGAGACATGGATTTACTGGCAACAAAAACAAAAAACAAAGAAAATATAACAATTATATATTGATAAGAGACATCAATAGAAATCATATTTTTTTTTTTGAGACAGAGCCTCAAGCTGTCACCCTGGATAGAGAGCTGTGGCATCACAGCTCACAGCAACCTCCAATTCCTGGGCTCAAGCGGGTTTCCTGCCTCCACCTCCCAAGTAACTGGGACCACAGGCACCCGCCACAACACCCAGCCATTTTTTGGTTGCAGCCGTCATTGTTGTCTGGCGGGCCCGGGCTGGATTCGAACCCGCCAGCTCAGGTGTACGTGGCTAGCACCTTAGCCTGTTGAGCCACAGGCGCTGAGCCAGAAATCATATTTTTTTAATTTAGTTAGAAATAAAAGGCTGCCAATATGTCATATAGGGATAACATTGGGGAGAGGGGTGTTGGAATAATTAAAGCCCAATTCATAATATTAGACCAAAAAAAAGCTTTTAATTGACTCGTGGGTTTTCTTTGTATGTCTGTAATATTAATGATGTCAAGTTTACAGAGGAAATAAAGAACAGTAATGTACACTTATATCCCCATATAATCATACATGATACTAGAGCTGCTAAAATCCAAGAACCATGTCTCACTTGTTACATACTTTTCTCCTGCTTTTAATACATATTTCTACACACATTAAGAGTTCAATAAATGTTCAACAATTTCAAGGAATAAGTGTCTAGTAAGTATCTTATTTAATATAAGCTCTTAACTGAATCTCTGACTACACTCCCCCCCCCCAAAAAAAAAAGACTCTTTTGCCTAGAGAAGCATAGTTTGGCTTAAATAACAAAAAGAAAAACAAAAACAAAATAACTACTGTTAATGGTACTAAATGAGAAAGTACTGACAGACCTTAGTCTTGGTGCATTTCAATCATGTGACTCTGCCATATCTGTTTTCCTCTGATATGACGACCATACAACCAGCCCTCTATTCACAGAGTTGTTACATGAATAAATCAGCACATATTTACATGACAATCATTATAAGCAAGGTATTGGGAAAGATAAAGTAGTTCATTTACCTCCCAAATCTCCACCACTGACAGCAACAACTTACTGTGTGCAAGACTCTGATTTAAGCACTTTACTTTAGGTGTACAATCTCTTATCTGAAAACCTTGGTGCCAGATGTGTGTCCAAATTCAGAAATGTCCAGACTTTTAGACAGGCAATAACCTGCATATACTACACATTATTTAATAGTCCATTAAAGGACTACTTCATAAATATATTACTAATTGTACAGCAAAATAAAAAAAAATGATTAACATTAAGTAGAATAAAGACTATAAATAACCTCATTGTCAGTGCAAGTTAGGGTTTGCTGCCACCTATGCTTTGGCATCTAACTTACGAAATAAAATTGTTTTCAGTTTTCAGAGCTTTTGAAATCAGAAAACTGCATACAAATTATGGTCCTGACTAATTCATGTAACCCTTGCAAGTACCCTAAGAGGTAAGTTCTATTATCTCTATTTTACAGATGAGATGACTGAGTTACAGAGAGGTTAACTAACTCAGCCAGTGTCCCACAGCTATTAAGTCTCCTAGCCAGAATTGGAATTCAGGCAGCCTAGCTCTAGAGCTTGTTCTCTTAACAAGTATTTTCTATGACCTCTCTCAAAAACCCTTTCAGAACACTATGAAAACATGTGAAAAATGTGATCACTATCCAATGATCTAAGCATTGAAAAAATAGGAGAAACATCACAAGGCAGCATTTATTCATCATCCAATAACTATTTATAGAATGCATATCACATGGTAGGTGCTCAGAATACAACAATGAGCAAGCCAGACAAGGTCTAAGTTGCCTTCATGGAGCCAGAGGTCAGTGTCGAGATGGGCAGGCACCATATAAACATAATGATACAACAGGACAAGTCTGTGAATGATATTCACCTTCAGAGAAGAAGGAGGCCAGACTCAGAAGGAGATGATATAATAGGACCTGAGATTTTACCTGTTCCTTGACTAGTGCTGTGATTTGAACTGGTAGAAAGGAAAGGCATGGTATCCATTCAACAAGCACATATTATGCACCTATTCTATACCAGAAAAAAATGTTAAGCACCAAAGTTCCATACTGGGGAAAATCAGTTTAAACCAACAGAGATCTGTGTAAGAGAATTATAAGGACATGTGGGAAAGCAGGCTGGGGTAAAATCATGTAGGATGCTTGCGTACTCAGTTAGGGAGTGGGAACTGGACCCTGCAGGAGCCACTGAAGGTTATTTTGTAGGTTATTCCTCTAAAATACTGGGATTTATCCTATGGAATGTCAATAATCATCTGTGTTCCTATTTGGGATCAACTGTACTTCAAAGATGGATTGCATAAGGGCAATAAAATTCATTTATGCCTCAAAAAGCAGGGTAATACTAATCTCTGAAGAAATAAAGATAAGGCGTTTTGAAAATGCTAGAGAGGCATGATCTAAAGGAAAATGACAAACCCCTTCTAAAATCCCAAAGGTCATTTCTAAAACCTAAGTTATTCCTTTATACACAAATGAAACTTTCAACTTTCAAAGGATAACATATTTCAATTAGAAAATAAAAAGCATTTGTTGAAAAATAAATTCTTTTTTTTTTTTTTATTTTGAGGTAGTCTCACTCAGTTGCCCTCAGTGCCTTGATGTCACAGCTCACAGTAACCTCAAACTCCTGGGTTCAAGTGATCCTCTTGCCTCAGCCTTCCTAGTAGCTGGGACTATAGGCACCCTCCACAACACTTGACTATTTTATTTTTATTAAATCATAGTTGTGTACATTAATGCAATTGTGGGGTACAATGTGCTGGTTTTATATACAATTTGAAATGTTTTCATCAAACTGGTTAACATAGCCTTCATGACATTTTCTTAGTTATTGTGTTAAGACATTTGTATTCTACATTTAGTAAATTTCACATGTACCCTTGTAAGATGCACCATAGGTGTAGTCCCACCAATTACCCTTTCTCCACCCATCCTCCCCGCACCTTTCCCCTCCCTATCCCTTTTCCCCATATTCTTGGGCTATAACCAAGCTATAACTTGGTTTCATATTAGGGCTGAGTACATTGGATACTTTTTCTTCCATTCTTGAGATCCCTTGCTAAGAAGAATATGTTCCAGTTCCATCCATGTAACCATGAAAGAGGCAGTCTCCATCTTTTTTAAAGCTGCATAATATTCCATGGCGTACATATACCACAATTTATTAATCCATTCATGGGTCAATGGGCACTTGGGCTTCTTCCATGACTTAGCAATTATTAATTGGGCTGCAATAAACATTCTGGTACAAATATCTTTGTTATAATATGATTTTTGGTCTTCTGGATATATACCTAGAGGGGGAATTATAGGATCAAA